>KN824284.1:39789-98486 GCA_000827415.1 Serendipita vermifera MAFF 305830 | reverse complement strand
CACATGGTTCCGTATACGGTGAAACTATGAGCTGATCTAAATCTGTCGCAACCTCAGTAAACGGTGCATATTAAGGCATAAATTTGAAGGAAACATCGCAAGGTAAAGCGGCATGGTCAAAGTGCGATGCCCCAGTGCTGCGAAGACCAAGGCTGGTCGTACGAACTATTCACGGAAGCGTACAAAACCCCAGATTTAGGATATTTCAGAGATGATTAGAGGGTAACAACATAATTCTGTGTACAATAGATCTAGATTCAGAGCAGGTTTCCGAGAATCGCACTGATAATCACGAGCATTGACCCTTGTCCCAATGTATAGCTCTCCACTCCACTGTTAGGTCTTCCGGATTGAACCGCACCATCTCCTGTTGCGCTTGCTACAGGTGCATCCGCAGCTGTCCGAGCTGCCATGTATGATCCCCAAGCCGCCCAACTCTCGGCGGCCCATGTAAAGACTCCCCCAGTAGTTAAAGCGCCAGTGTATGCTTCCGAAGCGGTAAGAATTCCTTTTTGGTACTCGGTATGTATACCGCCGACGATGTTTCCGTCACTTGTCAATAAGCCGGTTTGGTTGTTTCCTAGCACGAACTCGCGCAAGAATGCGTACGCCTGCGTATCCAGATTAGTTATGAAATGACCACCAACTAAAGTTACACACCGCTTTGGGCTTATTGGTTGGGACCATGTGTCCGGCACCATCGAAGAGGGCATATGTGACATTTCTTTCTTGGTGAATGATGCCGGCAAAGTTGCCATCTGTATCGGAAAATGGGGTGCTGGGTCGTGCAGTGAACCCTCGAATACCACCAAACGTGAAATTTTGGATGGCAACTGGACATTCATCAGAAAATCATCAAGAACATGGCGAGAGTAGGGCAACGCACGTTCTGTTCCTCGATGTCCAACAAGGGCGTCATCATTACCGGAATAGAAGATCATCGACACATGAGCAGATAGATCAGACAAAAGCCCTTGAGATGCTGGGCCTGAAGAACAGCTCGTCAGCTCAGAAGGCACCCTTGCTCTGCGGTGGATACTAACTTGGATCGCCCCATGGATTTTCCGCTGTTCGGGTCAATATGAGAGATGAAGATGATGAAGAGGGGTACACACCAGTTCGGCTATAACGTGAACCGAATGGGTATCTGATAGATAACTGCCATTCTTTATCGGGTGCGTGGAACGCGGCTCGCACTGCTGGGTCTGCAAACTCATGTCAGAGAAACAGATATCAAGGATATCGTATACTTGCCATTGAGGAAAAAGCTTGCGTCATCCGGCGCAGGAGGGGACAAGAGATTAGGAATGCGATACACCTAAGCCTTATGAGCTCATGTTACATTACAGGTGCAGTCCATTCACTCACATCGAAAAGGTGGTTCTCTAAAGGGTACGAGAGTCAGCATCTGGAATCATGAACAAAGAACAAGTACTTACGCCACGGCGCGGTATAGTTGGTCGCATACTCCTCGATATGTTCCATGACGAAGCATTTATACCATGGGTCGACGACTCCGGTTGGAGCCAATGGGGGTGGGGTGACCTGCTGCCTCTTCACGAGCTTTCGCCCGTTGACTTCGATCTCTCCGTTAACCGCATCATCTTCCTTCAGCTTATACAAGCTCAGAGTCGACTTCATGCGTGCTATTGCGTCTATATTTTTGCTGTAGAACCCTGAGTTCGTGAAGTCCGTGGCAGGTACTCGGAGCGTAGGATAGTCCGAGGGGGCTGGATATTGTAAGGTAAGGTTGTAACCACAAAGATTAAATTGGTCGACGAAATATTCATATGCGGACGTGCTGAATCCAATGAGCTGGGGATAGGTTTGAAGTACCGACAGTGCAGAGTATTCGACAAATGCCCCGTAGTTCCCAATTGCTAGTAGGACTATGTCACTGGTGTCTCATGAGAGATCATGCTAGGCCTTACCGCCATCACCAATCGCAATTTTGGCTAAATTAACTGGCCGCGGAGATGTGGCCACAATCGTTTTGGAAATATATGGCTGCCATCATCAGCAAACGGGGTAATAGGCTCCATATGATCGAACATACAATGTACGTTCCAGCATAACTCTCTCCAGTGATGTACAGGGGTCTTTGTTTCAGGCTCGGGAAGACGGCTACGATGTTTGTCAAGAATCCGGCCTGATAGAGCCATTAGCACCTTCCCATCGTATGATTCGAATTAGCGTTACGAACAAAGTCTGTGCCCATCTGATCTTCATCGACGATATAGCCGGTTGCATCGGAGGTGCTGTAGCCTGTGCCCACTGGCTGATCAATGTAGAAGATGTCCGTGAGGTTGTGCCAGCTGTAGGGGTTTTGCTTCATGACGAGGGTGTTGTTGGTTTGTGCTCCGTCAGCGAGGCTGACCTGGAGTGGGCCGTTTTCGGTGAACAGCCCATACATGCTGGACGAACCAGGCCTATATAGCAAGTTAAAGTGGTTAATATACGACCTGGTGGCTCTTAAAGTCCATACCCTCCATTCAGCCAAATTGTCCAGGGCTCATTACTGCGTTCGCCATCGGCAGCAGCTAGAGATCCATCTTGCTTTTCGAATGCAACAAAGAATAATGTATTGTTTGGATGGCCGGAACGGTTGACGGAGACGCTTCCTGCATATGTCCTTGGCATCGTGAACGAGATATTCGGCAACGGCGCAGTGACTTCAAAGTCTGTTCATTTGCTCAATATAGTTGTTGTAAATGGTTTATAGAAACCTGAAACTTACATTGTTGCCAGTCTGGACCATATGGAGTGGTTGGCATACCCGAGTACGCCTGAGGCCCGCTGGATGGCGGAGTTTGCCCAAAAACAGTGGCGACTGTGACTCCAAATACGACCAAAAGTCGAGTTTTAGTGGGATTGGCCATGCTTGATTCGTAGTCCTACGGTACGACCTCCGCTCACGCTAAGAGTATTTGTATTGTAATGAGAATGACCTTCTCCAGTAGAGGAGAATGAGGCGTTACTGCGCGCTGGGGGGTTTTATGATAGCGAGAATGATTGGCAAATGACCGCCTTTTATAAAAGAAAGAGAAGGAATGGAAGAGTCCAAGATAATGAAGCTTAAATCCGCGCTTGTCATGCAACGCTTTATTGATCCGGCGCTTTGCGGACTGCATGCGTAGAAGTTCTTCCCCGTTGCAAAACCGGCCGCGGACGGCAGACTGAGTAGCGCTTGAGTTGTGGGGCTTCCTTCGCCTTGCTGGGAATTTTGGTGCTGACGAGGTCGTCGCGTAAACACATCACTTGCAGGAATCATGAGTTGAATAGAAACAAACGTCGAAAGGTCTATTCCAGTTGAGTTTATAGCTCAGAGTCACACGGCGAGAATGCTTTTTGCCGTGGCGAGCACACATGGTTCTTGCCTTCTACCACTAACCAATCAACAGAAGCGTTCTATCAAGAAGAACACTGCTATTAAATCGCCCCCTCTTCATTCCCTCAAGCCATATTAGAAGTAATTGCAGAGGAACTACGCAAGGATGCGTACATCTATAAGAACTAGACCTATATCTATAGAAGGCTTCCGAGAATTGCGGCAATAATCACAAGCATTGACCCCTGTCCCAGTGCATAGCTCTCCACTCCACTGTTAGGTCTCCCCCCACCGTCTCCTGTTGCACTTGCCACTGGAGCATCCGCAGCTGTGCGAGTTGCCATGTAAGATCCCCAAGCCGCCCAGCTCTCAGCAGCCCACGTAACCGTTCCTGCGGTAGTCAAAGCGCCAGTGTAGACCTCCGAAGCGGTGAGGATTCCTTTCAAGTACTCGGTGTGCACGCCGCCAACGATATTTCCGTCACTTGTCACCAAGCCAGTCTGGTTGTTTCCGAGTACGAACTCGCGCACGAACGCATATGCCTAATAACCTCGAAATCAGTCGCAGCATGACCAACTAAGCCGAGGTTACTGACCGCTTTGGGCTTATTCGTTGGGACCATGTGTCCAGCACCGTAGAAGAGGGCATATGTCACATTTCTCTCCTGGTGAATGATACCAGCAAATTCTCCATCTGTATCCGTGAAGGGAGTGCTGGGTCGTGCAGTGAATCCTCGGATACCACCAAAGGTGAAGTTTTGAATGGCAACTGAATATCCGTAAGCTAACCATCGAAGATACGCAGATTTACGTACGTTCTGTCCCTCGATGTCCAATAAGAGAATCGTCGTTACCAGCAAGAAAGACCATCGGGACATGTGGAGAGAGATCAGACAATAGCAATTGGGATTCTGGGCCTAGACAGCAGCTCGTTAGATCATAATCATCCATGCTCTACGGTGAATACTAACTTGGATCGCCCCATGGATTGTTCACTGTTCGAACCAATGTGAGACAGAGAATGCTACTCAAGAAAATTACATGCCAGTTGGGCGGTAGACCGAACCGAATGGATAATCGAATCCTAAACTCCATTCCTTCTCCGGGGCATGGAAAGCCGCTCGCACAGCTGGGTCTGAAAATTCGCGTCAAAGACAAATATCAAATGTCACATTATACTCACTGTTAAGGAACCAGCCTGCATCATATGGCGCAGCCGGGACCAGGAGTTCAGAAATGCGATACACCTAATTCCCGTGAGTTACGTTAGATTATGAATATCATCGATATACTCACATCGAAATCAAGACCCTCTAAACGATATAGAGATCAGCGTCCGGACTCATGAACAAAAATAGCCACTTACGCCATGGCGCGGTATAGTTAAATGCGTAATCCGTTATATGTTCCAGGACGAAGCATCGATAGTCTGGATCAATAACTCCGGTTGGAGACAATGAGGGTGGGGTGGTCTGCTGCCTCTTTACGAGCTTTCGGCCGTTGACATCGATCTCTCCGTCGACCGCATCTTCTTCCTTCAGCTTGTACAAACTCAGAGTAGACTTTATGCGCGTCATTGCGTCTGCAAATTTGTTGTGAAATGTTGAACTCGCAAACTCCAAGCCGAGGTTTCGCAGAGTAGGATAGTCTGAGGGGGCTGGATATTGCAGGGTAAGGTTGTAACCACAAAGGTTGAACTGGTCGACAAAGTATTCATAAACCTGTGGAAACAGTCAACCATGCTGAACACTATCTTATTGCTATTGTGCGCACACTTGGATTGAACCCGATGAGCTGGGGGTATGTTTGCATTATTGATAGTGCGCTATATTCGGTAGAAGCGGCATAATTTCCGATGACTGATGATAAATCGTTATTAATATATCACAAGAGATCATGTTAGGACTTACAGGGGTTGCCCATCACGAGTTTAGCTAGGTTGACCGGCCGTGGAGACGTCGCTACAATAGCTTTGGCGATGTATGGCTGTAGTTATGAGCAAAAGAAGAATATAAAGCAGATAGCCTGACATACAATATAGACTCCGGCATAACTCTCCCCGCTAATATATAAAGGTCTTTGTTTCAAGCTTGGGAAGATGGAGACAATGTTGGTCAAGAATCCCACCTGATGAAAGTATTAGCATCTCCGCATGTGATGATTCATATAAGTATAACGAACAAAGTCAGTGCCCGTCTGGTCTTCATCAGCTACGTAACCGGTTGCATCGGACGTGCTGTAGCCTGTGCCGACCGGCTGGTCAACGTAAAAAATGTCTGTAAGGTTGTGCCAGCTGTAGGGATTTGGCTTCATGACGAGGCTGGTGTTGGTTGTCGCTCCGTCGGCGAGGCTCACTAGAAGTGGGCCATTTTCGGCGAACAACCCATACATACTAGACGACCCCGGCCTATAAAGCAAGAGAAAAGACGAAGAGATCAGCATACGACACTATGGCTCAATAAGTACCCACCCTCCATTCAGCCAAATCATCCAGGGCTCATTACTACGCTCGCCGTCGGCTGCGGCCAGAGATCCATCTTGTTTTTCGAATCCAACAAAGAAGAGCGTGTTGTTTGCATGTCCGCTACGGTTGACAGAGACGCTTCCTGCATATGTTCTTGGCATTGGGAATGAGATATTCGGCAACGGTGCAGTAACCTCAAAGTCTGTCCATTTAATTAGTACGGTAGCCCACATGATTAAAAATACTTGGGACTTACATTGCTGCCAATCTGGACCATATGGCGTTGTTGGCATACCGGAGTACGCACGAGGCCCACTGGATGGCGGAGTTTGACCAACAACAGCGGTCACTGTGACTCCAAGAGCAACCAGGAGTCTGGTTTTCGTGAATTCGACCATATTTGCTACGAGATGGGCTTCCCAATAACACGAAACCAGTCGTTATCGGGCTAGAAGTTTTGGCATGACGAGGGACTAAAGGACCAGCTTTTATGGAGAAAACAGAGTATAGAGAGGTTAAAAAAATTGCAAAAATAAGCGCCTATTGGTCGCGCGTTTTCCGGAGTGTGCATCCAAGTCTCGTGCTATCGCCGTCGCCAAGCCGGGACCCCACCACCCCGGAGGCAGATTGGCGCCTTGAATATGGAGCTTCCTTGATTAAAACAGCTTTTCTTGGCACCTTGCGCGTTTTCCGCGAAAGTAGACATGTTATAAGGTCGGAGATCGCCCCGGTCCCCGGAGATTGAATGGAACAAGGTCGAAAAGTATATTCTGATCGATTTTTTAGCTCCGGGCCTCAAAGATCTCCGGCGAAAACATGCGACGTCAGTTGTGCATACAGTCGTTTGCGTCTTGCCTTCTACCACCACAGGTCACCAACCATGAAAGGCATTCAATTGCGATTATTATTACATCGCCCTCTGGTTAATTCATCCAAACAGCTTTATTCTTGCCGCACAAACTCGAGCTCCTCTAAACCACACAAACCCAGCAACTCGAGTACGAGTCCATTCAGAAATCAACCTGGCCCACCCCCTCTTCCAGCAGCAGAACAGCGCGAGTTTGAAGAGCTCGTACGCAGAGCTCAAGCCCCACTCTCGACATCGCCAAAAGTACATACCACTGGCGTTAACTCGTCCTCGGGGGGAAGTGAAGCTGCAGTCGAGGTGCTGGAACGACATCCGGATGCACGAAAACCAGTGCCACCAGAGTTTATAGGGGAAGTGAACCCCAAAACTGGAGAAGTAGGTGGTCCCAAACGGGAACCTGTCAAGTTTGGAGACTGGAGCTATGGTGGCAAAGTCACCGACTTCTAAAAGGAGATAGGAACTCATGCACGAGGAGACTTATGGGATTCCAATCGAGGAGGGAAAAAGTTCATAATAAATGAAATTACACAGCTCGGGCCTAGACTGCAACAAACCTTATGACTTTCGTTCAATTCAACGCAAAGATACTGCTCAATCCTGACATTTATCGGTTCGAGGTGTTGTTGAGGACACGGAGGATAGAGAGGACTAAATATACGTTGTCAGTTTGCGAGTCAAAATTGAGGTGACACGAAACTCACAGAGGTTGATAAAGTCGAGGTAAAGAGAGATGGCGCCCATGATGTACTCATCGGGGCTAAGCTTTTTGTTGATGAGATAGGTATCATAGACGATATAGCCAGAGAAGATGACGCATCCTCCGGCAGCATAGACGAGGTCGACTGTGCGAGAGAAGGGGATGAAAATACCGACAAGTCCAGTAGCAACGAGAGCCATGAGACCGCCGAAAAGGAAGGGCGCCATGCCGGAGAAGTCATACTACACAAAAACTCAGCATTGGCTGACCGAGGCGCGGGAACAGAACTCACCTTGGACTGGAATGTGAACAATGTAAGTCCCGCGAAGACTCCAATGGTGATAAGCAGTGCTTGAAGAACGATGGTGTTATCGTAGAAAGCGACTGCTACACCGAGTGTGATGGCCTCCATAAGCGTAAATGTGCCAAGGAGCACAAAGTTCATGGGAGAAGAATGACGCTTCCAGTAAAGGAGGCCAAGGAAGACGAGGGAGCCGAATAGAGGGACATAGAATGCCCAGACACTAGAATACTACAATGAGTCAAACATTCCGACTGCAGTAGCGAAAACATACTTGTGTTGAATCCAGCTGATTGCCGAAGCGCTCTGGGAGAGTACACCGCCCACGATGGCAGTGGCAAGGATTTGCGCGAATAAAATCGAGTAGACCTTTCTCACGAAAGCTATTAGTGAGCAGCGTCATCGTCAGCCTTTACCAGGTGATTATCGGAGCATTAGGGACTGACCTTGACGAACTTCAAGAGCGCTGGAAGCGACATTGACGCCATACTGCGGGAGGAGAGACCGTATTGTCAGCATCCATTATTTTAGTCATAACAGCTTTAATATCCTAAGCGCTTACCTTGAAGTCATCAGGAATATCATCGTCGGTCTGGTTGTAGATCGCATTGGGGTTGCTTGGGCCAGCGCCGGCGCTGGAGCGCTCACTGTGCAGCAACGGCTCCGCGCTCTCGAGGTCGGCTGAGTCGCGGTAAGCTTTGTTCGGCACTGCGCCATAAGAAGGCGGGTTATTCGTTGGGTAGCTCGATGCCATTGCTACAAACTGCTGAAATGAGGGAGATCAAGGGCGCTACCACCTGCGACCAAAGGGCACATTCTAGAAACAATCCTATACAATTCCAGAAGTAGAGGGGGCATGCTAAATATAGAGTAATTCCACTGTTACATCAGCAATGAGGTGATCATAGCCCCGGAGTGACTAAATGCCTACGTAGCGGGGACTATTGCCACTCCACTGCAGCTTTAGCGTTCCCGTGTCTCTCAAGGAGGCATCTTCATCGTGTCAGATAATACGATATGCATTGCCAGGAGGCTCCCTTTTGGCCCAATCAAGTACGGAGCCACTTGGAAAGGCGGCAGCTAGCTCAGGAAGACACGCAAGTAGCTAATCAATTCATTTGTTCCAGGCGGTTTTGTACACTCTTATTGTTTGAGACATCTTTGGTTTAGCATTCCACGATTCCGATTCCGGCTAGAGAACAATCAGTCAAGAACTTGGTTCACAATTGTCTTGTACTCACTATTTCTCAGATATAAATGGGCAAAGTTGGGTCATGCGACCATCTCACACCCTTGACCAACTCCTCTTCCTCGATCAAGAAATCTACTGCGCCCTCGACGATATGTCCTTGCACCTTGTCCAACTTATCCTTGATCTCCTTGATGCTCAAATCAGTTGCTACATGGCCGGCTTTGACTTTGGGGACGTAGGCTTCGTATTGCTTCCAGTTGCGGACGTTGTTGCTCGGAACACACTTGAAGATTTCGGCGAAGATTTGAGTGTTGCGGTGCGCAGTTCCGTTCCAAAGCTCCTGGAATTCGTCGGAGAGAGGGTCGGCAACGAGTGCATCATCCGCGCTCTGCGTCATGTCCTTGTGTGGGTGCGGGACTGGTGTCATCCAGGTCGTGATTCGGTCCTTAGTCTCGGGTTCGCAGTGTTGGGGCGTCAAAATACCGAGATGTTCTGAGAAACTTGGCATGAGCGGCAACCAGGGGCATGGATTGAATGCCTACCTTTGAACAGGGCGCGGCGGAAAGTTGCGGCGAAACGAGCAGCTTGGTACTATGTATACCTGTTCAATAGGGGTCACTCTCAGTGGGAGTGGACTTACAGGCTTTCCGTCCATCTTGCTCTGGATCATGTCCGAATCCTCTACCACAAGGGCAATCTCCGAATCACCGTCCCCCTTTTGGCTTCGGTCGTTAAAGTTGGCTGAGCCGATCTACCATATGATCAGTTTCGAGTCTGAATCGTACTGAGTTTCACGCACAATGACCCTGCGGTCGTCCACAATCATCAACTTGGAATGGATGTAGCATAGTTCGGTGATGTAACAGTCCTTTTCTTCTTGCTCGTTGCCAAGCCAGCGTTCATCTTGTAGTCTCGTGGTATCCTTCATTGCGTGGTGGCCAACCGAATCACTAACTTCGTCATCCCTGCGAGTCGCCGCTGCTTCGAATTTGCGGAGGATATCGTCCGCCTCTTGTTCCGTTTCTGGGACCTTTACGGGATCAATGTTGCTCGCCTTGCCCTCTTCGACAATTCCGTCCTTGGTAGGTTTAGGGGCGTTGACCGCAACTACGGCCGCTCAGTATCCCGACTTCGATACCAAACTCAATACATTGATACTTACTGGTTTCATCCTTCCCCCAGTTTGGATCAACTTTGCCAATCCATTTACGGGCAAGGGCGACTTGGGCTTGGTGGAAAGTGACCCCGGTCTTTTCCTCCATCTCCTTGATAAACGTCTCGTATGGTCCGTTGATACGATCGTAGGAGCGCAGATGGTACCATCGGACATAGTCCTCGCTATTGGATGTAAGATACGTGAATTCTAGTGTGGTGTGTACTCACGGATTGTATCCTGCGGCCCGGACTTTCTCCTATTGAGAGGATTAACTCGCGGCTGACAATCATTCAAATATAAGCTCTCACCATGATGGAGTCACCACCACGATTGATAGTACGATATTGTGCACCCATGATAGTCTTGATGGCACTGGCCTCTTTGATATCGCCAGCGAATGCCGGTACCTCAGGGATCATTATGATGACCTGAATAAAAAGTCGTCTCTTTCATCAAGTTTCGATACTGGATACACGTACTTTAAACTTCTGTCCCTTCTTCGCCGCCACCAAGATGCGATCGACCAACGCCGCCGCGATCTGATTGACTACCGAAGCATCCTTCACGGTGTTGGAAATGCTATAGCGGCTTAATAACTTGTTATGCTTTGACATGGCTATCAAACTCACAAGAACTGGTTCTCGCTGTAGGATTCTTCAGCATTTGTCTCGATAAAGTGAAAACCCAACTCACATATAAATGAAGTGGTTTGCCTCGGCGATCATTTGGATATCTAGACGTCGTCAGTCAAACAACTGCCGGGATTCGTGTGATGAACAAGGTCTCACAGGCATTCTGTATAGAGTGCTCGGTGTGATATCCGTGACTCCAGTCACTGATACTACGGCAAACCTGCACGCGGCAAGTGGCAGCATCGAAGTTATGTTTGTGGTCGCGCGGATCAGGCTGCGGTACCGGGCGTCCCGCTTTCCTCAAATGCCATGGGCGCAAGAAGCGTTCCTTATACCACTTTCCGTGTTCCTTCCAGTCATGCAGGTCGGGGTGGCTCGCGACAGGCTCATTGGGAGCCACTGTAAGATCGTGCGGGAAAGCAAGCCACTGGTAGCGCTCAAGTTCGCGATATTTGCGCTTCTTGACCTCATTCTACCTCTCTTGTCAGGGAGAAGGTCTAATTGGTATAGAGAATGACTCACCCAGCGTTCAATAAAGTGCTGAGCAATGTCGACGACTGTAGGGCCCACAATGGTCATATGAACGTCATGCCAGGGCTACGACAAGAATTTCAGATATTGGAGATGTTTAAGAGGCCTCACGTACCATGCGACCTATGAGAAACGTTAGGGAGATGGGATGATAGTCAATTGATGTAAAACATACCAGTCTCAAGAGTGGAAACCTGATTCGAGACATAGTTGTTGACTGTTTGGAAGTCTAGCACGCGAGCGTTGTTATAATCCTACGTAAACTCGTCAGCATATGGCCATATCCTTCGAGTTTTTACATACCTGACCAGGGAAGAGGGTTCGGTCGTGCTCCGTGACGTGCGCATCGGCCAAAGGGCTAATCAAATCAAATACATGTCTCTGGAAGAATAAAATAGGCGTACTGGTTGTGGACGTCCCAACGACCAAAGCACAGATCAAGTCCGCCAATCTACTTGCCACCTCAGAACAACGTCACTATTGCCTTCCAAATAGGTACTCACGGAAGCATAGTGGTAGTCAACAATGACGACCTATAAAATTTCAACGAAGATCTCGTGCATTGAATGAGCCGTGTACCTTCTCGTGGTGGGACCAGAACAGAACGCTATCCTTAGACCCGACGTGATCAGGATGACGCTAAAGATGGTTAGATGTAGTCATGGCAAATATAAATGTCTCACCATGCAAGCAATGTTGGGGTGCAGAGCTTCCAGGGCGTGCTATTCACAGTCAGTCTGCGGTAACTCGATAATAGTGGCAAGCCTAACCTTGGTGTGTTCTGAACTCATGGACATGGTCTGTTCAACTTCCTTGTAGACAATCACATGGACCTTGACACCCTGCTGAGCCTTCTTCTGCAGAAGGCGGTCCAAACGCCATTCGGGAAACAGCGCAGGTGGACGACGCAGAAAGAGTTCAGGACTCAGCCTGGTTTAAGGTGATTTAGGAACACAGTGGCATTGCTGCTGTGAAGGGTGCATACCACCAATCCATAATGCAGATTGATTCCTTTGCCGAATCACTGGAGATGACATGAGAGGTTTGCATGTAACGACTTATAGACGTACATGAGTTCAGAGAGAGCCCACATGAAGTCGTGGCCGTCGACATGCCTGATGGGTGGCTGGGGTCAGTACAAGGGGGGCAAGCTCTACACGGGGGACGGCACCATTTGCAAATGTTCCCATCGCGGTCCTGGGAGAAACTTTTGAAGCGGTGAGTGGACATTAACTTTTCGCGAGCGTTATCGCGGGCTATCTCCTCAGGATCGTCATGGCGGCCTAGATAACGACGATGGGTATGGATTTCAAGACATCGATACGTTATATACTCACGATCGCGGTCGAATAAGCCTAGATGGTGCGCTCGGTGAGTCCCCGGCAAGGGTCGGAAACGATGAACTGACCTTTTACTTCCTTGACCGTCCCTCCGATGACGGTTTCAACGCCCTGACTGACACGTTCATGCAATCTACCAAGAGGTGAGAAAAAACTCATTGTGGGAGAGGTTTAAGCCGTGAAACCCCCCAACGCCACCTTAAATTCGGAGAACTCATTAAGCACAAAACTCTATCGACAGGACGTCACTCGACCGGGCAATGCGATTCTCCGCGACATGTACCAATGCGTTGGGTCGATTCTAACAAGAAATAGTGTTCTAGATGCACTTTGAATATCATTATCGGCCCAACATCTAGTTCTCCTACAGCCCTGCAAAGATTTCCTCTACTTCCCAAGCTCCCTCCCAGTAAACCACCTTACATTTTAAACCAGCTGCCGCTCCTTCCCTCTCAATCCGCCTCTGAAGGCCCCTTGCGGTACGAGCCAAAACGGTGTCTTGCCTGGTGAAGTCGTATAGTCAGTTTTGGGTGGCAGACTGAGGGGGAATTCGACCTACTCTCGTAACCGAACAACCGGACAAAAGTCATTGGATCCATCTCCAATGTAGATCACCTTTTCATACTCGCCGTGCTCTTTGAGAAAGGCTGCCAATTCATCTCCCTTGCACATGTTGGGACTGCATCCAACTTGGCAAGTATGCTGATCTCCATTCGGGTCAATCCTTCTGCGAACTACTAGCAAGTCGTTGTCTTCCCACGTTGCAGGATTCGTCGTGACGCGGTCGAAGATGTTTGCCACACCTTTGTCCTTAGTTAATATCAGATACCGATGAAATACTATTTTCCAAAGCTCTATACGTACCTTTAGAATGGTACTGATGAACACTTCGTTTGCGTTGGACAAGCAAAAGAATGTGGCAGAAGGATCTTCACTCGCTTTCAGCTTCTTGACGGCTCTTAGCATTGCCGGGTGCTGTATGTATAGGTCATATCAGATCGAAATTGGAGAGCGTGGTCAAACGCGCGACGAACCACTGGTAAGATCTTCAAGGCTCCCTCTATCTGTTCCCGTGTGATACCCTCCTTATGTGCTTCCCGACACATCATAGCCCTGAAGTAAACATTAGGACGTTGCTTAGAATCTGCATTAGTTTACAAGACGGACACAAGATCGGTCCATTGCGTGCTCGACTCCAGGTTTTCCATCTTTCTACGTAAGTGAGGCGCATTTACTTCAAAGATCCATCGATCCGTGTCCTGATCCACAAAAGACCTAGGCCGATGTTGAAAGATCCGCAGGTTTTCATTGTCGATTAAGCGCACCAGTCAAAGTCAAATACAATCAAAATTTTCTTTGGCTGTAAAGGCATCGTGTAAAGAGAGGGACAAGGTTAGAGGCAAGTGAGGTGGGGGAATTCAAGAGCAAACGTGTGTAAGGAAGCAACGTGAGTTATTAGAAATACAGTAGTATGATATAATAAACCCTGTTGCTGAAACTACGAGAAAGTTATTGGCCCTCTAGGTAACGAACCATCAACTGTCAAAGGAATGAGCAAGGTAATGGAGGACGTATTATGATGCCTTACCTGGTCCAACGGTCTCCTCTGTGTCTAGACTCGGTATATCAGTGGGTTGAGGGTCTACATCAATGGCGAGCGCAGGAGAATCAGATCTCATTGGTTTATGGCCATTGGTAACCAGGAATGTCATAAGTTCGTCCGAAACCAGGTACGCGTACTTTTCCATTTGCTTGACCAGAGTCTTCCACCTGGAATCGTACCGCAGAGCACACTTCTTGGCCAACGCCGTGAGTACCTCGGCAGACGGTACAAGTCGTGCATACATCATCTTGTGAAGGTACAGGAATGCATCGTCGTACACTGGCTCACTTGTTAGGAGGAAGATGATGCGTTCATATGTTTCTTTATTCGGTTCCAATCCACGTTGGAGGATCTCTTCATAGTATGCATGGGCAGCAGGCGCGTTACGGCGCAGCGCGGCAGAGTGAATGAGAATGTTGAAAGTATCGACGGTAGGCGTAACTTTGAGATCATCCATCTCTTTGCCGAGCGAGATTGTATAGTTGGAATGGTTTTTCATGGTCGCAATCAGAACGCTGTTGTATGCTCCCACGAAATTTCGCTTTCCTTGTTCTACCCGACCACGTAGGTGCGCAATAGCAGCCTCTACGTCGTCGTGCGTCGCAAGTAGTTTCCGGAGGCCCCTAAGGGTAAACTTTGTGGGTTGAATATGATGCTCCTCCATGAACTCGAACAGATCGAGTGCTTCTGGAATTTGTTCCTTGGAGTGAAAAGAGCCCATTAATGGCGCTATATGGTGTTCTTGAAGAGGTACATTGAGGACGCTCAACGTATTGACGGCATCCCATATGAGTTGTGGACGTCGAGATACACCAGCTGCATTTATCACCATTGTGCATAAGCCCTCATCAGGGGTGATTTTGCCGTCCTTTAAGCGATCCCACCCGTCTACCAGACCCCTTGTCTATCGAAAGTCAGCGAACAAAGCAATGGACGACATTGGTTTGCCTACATAGTAGTTGTGCGCACTGGCTGCAAGTATATGTGTCCAAGTGGAAAGGTTTAGCCGCCTTGACGACCTTTCTTCATAATCTATCGCCAACCCGTGTGCTATACGTGGAAGGTGGTCGCGGCATGCAAGGAGTATCAATGCCTCGACAGTTGGAATGTCTGGTGAGATTTCCTTTTCCTTCATTTCTTGGAGCGTGCGGAGACACATCACCAAGTTTCCGGAATCTGCGTGATGTTGCATAATATTTCGATAACTGCCTGAATTCAACTCGAATCCTGCATGGAGCATGTCCTCCTTTGTTTGGGATAATGTATGAAAGTTCTTCGAGTGGGCTTGCAGCAAACAGTTCCACATTTCCTTGTCTGGGTCGACACCAATTTCCAAAGCATCGTCGAAGAGCGCAATGACTTCCCGATGCATGCTGTTTTCCGAGAGGAGTTGCATCAAGAGCCTGTATACCACCGGGGGCGGCTTTAATCCGGTACGCTTGAGACTGGTGACTACACGTAGAGCCATAACCATGTCTTTTGACTCGATTGCATGTTCGAGGGCATTGACTGCTTTGGTGATAGGGTCCTTCCTGTCCCTAACCGGGGACCAAGTTTGAGGTTGAACTACCGCAGGTTTGACGAATGCGCTTGTTGATGCATGTACTATTGATTTGTTGCAGAATGCTACGGTCGACGTTAGAAAGGTTTGCTAGGGGCTGAATCATATATACCTCGACTTGTGCGTTGTATATTTGACGAGCAAAGAACATGCAAGTTTTTTGAAGATACGAGACGTGTTTTAGCCGGTTTCATGCGCAGGGATTGGTAGCCAGCCCGAGGTGGTCGAGAAGAAGGTCGCGTCACCTAAATTCCTCCTCATCCGCGCGATACCCCCCAACTCCTCTTAACAATGGCTCTTGTAAGTAAATTTAGTTTTGTATATGTTTGAGAATGTTGTTGACGCGTTAAACATCCAGTTTTATGCCGACGCCATCCTTTCCAAGAAGGGCCCTCTTGCCCGTGTGTGGCTTGCTGCTCATTATGAGAGAAAACTCTCCAAAGCTCAGACATTGCAGACCGATATTGGCCAATCCGCTAGTGCGTAGTGTCCGGTTTCAGCTGTGGCGATACTTTCGGAGGCTCACCTATGTTACCATGTTGCAGAGGCCATCGAATCCCGTCCTTTGGCCCTTCGAATCAGTGGACAACTTCTGCTCGGTGTATGCAGAATCTATAGCCGTAAGGCCAAGTATTTGCTCGACGACTGTAACGAAGCCCTCGTCAAGATCAAATTGGTGGGCGCACTTCTGGTTATTCGCACATAACTTCTAATTATTATGGTTTAGGCATTCCGTCCTGGTGTTGTAGACATGACGGACGAGCAGTTGGCGGTCCCGGCCAATGCTATCACCTTGCAAGGAGACGGATTCAACCTTGACCTATTCGGCGACACTTGGTGAGTAGCTTCAGGTATACGGAAGACGGTATATTCAAATAGATACAGGGATTTCGATACTACTCGTAAAAGTGGCGGGCGACACTTGGCTCGAGAGGCGGATATCAACTTGCCTATGCAGGAAGACTTCCTCATGAGCATCGACGGTGGTGGCGATTGGAACCTCGATATGGATGGTGGATTTGGTGATCTTGACTTGAATTTCGGCGAGTTGGACACCAATGAGCTGGAGGAAGACAGTATGGCCGTGGAAGTGGCTCGTGACGCTGCTCCTGCCAGATCCACACGCGAGTCTCTCGCATCCGCACTTCAAGTTAGGACAAATGACGCAGACCTTGACGGGGTTTCAATGCGTACCCGCGAAGGCGGTGACTTTGGCGATATGGATCTGGACATTGGCGAGGTGGCTGCAGACCTCAACCTCGATTTTGGCGACTTCATGGGAGATGGTGGCGACTTTGGCATGGGAGGCAACACGGACGGGTCTCGCCACTGTAAGTATGTACCACCCATTTGATACTTTTTGCTCATCTAGGCTATAGCTTCACCTTTGACCGAACTGGGACCGACGACTCCAATCGACGCGGAGGTTGACGACATCCCAGCAAAGAAAAGCCCCAAGAAGCGCAAGATTAAGGAGCGCAAGCAAGTCATCGACTCTGTTACAGAACTCAACGACGCAGCCAATCGTCGTGGTACCCATGGCGTCTCCTTCACCAAAGCCGATGTCAGCTCCATTACGACACAACATGGCTATCTCTCCGATTCTGTGGCAGTCATGCGCTTCATGGAAATTAGGGCGGACCCGGTTGCCCATTTCTTCCCGACCAAGGTCACCGAGGCCGGTAGCTTTTACTGTGCGGCTCCTCCCGGACTCGCACCCGAGATTTCCGATCTTTTCTTATTCCCAGCCACGCAAGGCGCGGGCCAAAAGCGCAAAGGGCCAGTACAGAACGATCGGGCGTCAAAGAGGCAACGTCTTGAAAGTGAACCTGTTGACGACGTAGAACAGTTGCGTGGTCGAGTAGGTAGCGTTGCCCCGTCTGTGGACAGATTTGAAGCAGGCGGTGATGGCTTCGACGGGTTCAACGATGAATCTGGCTTTATACCCAATGACGAATCGATGCCGATGGACAACTTCCAATTCGAGGTTGACGATTCACTACACATTGATCAACAGGCGGCCTCTTCACCTTCTCGTCCAATTGAGGAAGGTGGAAAGGCGTATGCCGACGAGGATTGCCCAGTTGCCATGTTCGATACGCAGCCCATGACGCAGGACACGAGTATAGCTGCCTCTTCTCCGTCGAAACGGGATGAAAAGGAAGCAAACGAGACGGTGAACAAGGATGGATACAGTCGAAACACAGTTAAAGCGATTGGTTTACTCCAGCAAGAACTCAAAGGACTTCCTCGTAGCCGAAGTGGGGAACTCAGCTTTGGAAATCTCACAGAAGGGGTACGTATGATTTCAATGTATCAAAAGGTCTACATACTGATATTCCCTAAAACAGGGATCTCGCCGCGCCGCCTCTTCTTTCTTCTTCGAGTTGCTGGTGCTAGGGACGCGCGATTGTGTCAAGCTCTCGCAGAACAAAGCGTTTAGCGACATCAAAATCAAGGGGAAAGAGAGACTATGGGAAGGACGCGCCCAAGATGAAGCGTTTGCGCAGTAATCGTTCTCCCTCAGCTTGGCCCACGACCCAATCACGGACACTTTATAACAGTTTTTAACTCCACAAAGCTCTACAATGCCCGTTTCTTTACAGTCTCTTTATGTAGTACAGTTTGATTTGTTGGAAATATATTTTTGTTTTTTCTTCATTGCTCTAATTGGGTATCCGATCACCTAGACGCTACTACGTCGCCGACATTTACGCCGAGCTCCCAATGAGCTCTGTTTCGTTCCTAATCTCAGAGTTGCAAGTATGAACGTCCACTTCTCCAGTCTTAATACAGCATCTAAGGATAAAGTTAGGCTTTAGCAACAGAGACACGAAGGAGACATCCAGAAGTCCGCGAAGTAAGCGTGTTTTTCCAATTCCAAATGGATTCTTTGCTGATAATATCAGGCTTCAGACAAAGCAGTAGCTCTACTTCGCGCCAATGCAGGCGTCAGCCTTGTGAACAGTTCGTGACGTTCAGCGAGCCGTTGCTAGTCACGAAAGCTAACTTGCCGTTTACTTCATTAGATGATGCTTTTGCTGATGAACTACTTCGACCAGTATTTCTCGGGTGCAAAACTAAAAATGCCAAAGTGGTAGGCGCCATTCGTCGTCGATGCTAATAAAGACTAAGGAAATACGCAGGTTACAATCGCACTTGGGAGCTTACAGAGGTTAATTGCTCTCAGAGCTGTTCCATCTTATGCGCTACCGCAAATACTGGCGACTATGGCAGAGATTTTGACGCAAGGAGTGGACATCCAACTAAAGATTTTACAAGCCCTACTTTCGCTGGTCACAAGTTTACCAGATGTTCATGGGGCAACTATGGGAGACGTATGTGTTCCACGATTTGACTATGCAGTCGCTGACGATGTCCATAGGCACTGTTGCTCTGCTTTCGATTGCAAGAATCCCGCATTGCCGTTGTTTCTTCTACTGCTGCTGCAACTCTTAGGCAACTGGTGATGTTTGTATTTGAGAAGGTCCTCAGCAAGAAGGAGACAGACCCACCCGAATCCCTGACGAGTCAGTACTCCAGCCTCGCCTTCATTGTATTCCTGATTACTGATATATCAACAGCGGTGAGGCTACCAGATGGCACCTCTGCGAATCTCAACAGTTCTGAGGTAGACGCATACTACGTCTTTGAAGATCTGTGTCTACTTGCAAACACGGAAAGCCCAAACTTTCTCAAAATCGAATCGCTTCCAAAAACGTTTGCTCTAGAGCTTATTGAGAGCGTGTTGACAAACTACCATGTTTTGTTCCACAAGGTTCGCATCGACCACGATTATCCGCTCATAAAGCTGACCATATTTTTATAGCATCCTGAAATCTTGCTGCTCCTACACCATCATCTCAGTCCCCTCCTCCTTAAATCCCTATCTGAAAGATCATCTTTTCCTCTTATCTTGCGGTCCACTAGGGTCGTCTTCATCCTGCTCAAGCAGTTTTCGGACGAGCTAGTGACAGAATCGGAGGTATTCGCGATGATGCTTATCAAGATTATATCCGGAGAGGAGAGTAGCGCCTCTGATGGTTCCCGGAGACCACATTGGATGAGAGTACTCTCTGCAGAGGTACTCCGTGGGTGAGTGGAGCATGAAGCATCGTGCACCAGATATTTATGCATGTTTTTCTTTTCAGAATATGCAGCGACGCGGATCTTATTCGACAGTATTGGGAACGATATGACTCGGAAAACGGTGGCTCGCATGTCTTCACTTCTTTGATTGCTTCTTTAAAGAGGCTTGTGACAGAGAAGCCCGCCTTACTCGGGGTGGGTCAACAAATGCAAGGCCTCGGAGTCCAGACAGATGGCTCTGGCAATTACAAGTTGGAGCAAGTTGCCGGCATGATGGCAAACGCGGCTACTACAACCGTAACGGGGGCTTTGGGGATTCATGGTGCGCCGGTCGGGCTGAGCCTAGCGACATGCACAATGAAGGTTCAATGGTTAGTCTTTTATTCAATTCCTCCCGCACTTGATGCTCATCGTTTCTAGTATCGATCAACTGGATAAAGCGGACGCGCCCATGATTCCGGAAGGATACATATATGTTCTAGGATTACAATGCTTGGTATCAATTGCCGAAGGCTTTGCGTCGACCGCATTGCCAGCATTCACGTCCTTGACGTCAAGGTTCTCCAGCACAGAAGCCTCGAAACTACCCAAGGCGCTAAATCTGGAAGCGCTACCTTCAGAAGAGCCAATGGTTCAACAATTGCGATCCGACAAAAGCATGATCGAAGCTGGCTGGCCAGCACTTCTAGCATCACTCTCCTTCTTAATCAATACCAACCTTTCAGACGAACTGTTTACAGACGTTTTGGCCGCTTTTCAGGCCCTTACGAATGTCTCCGGTGTACTAGGAGCACAAACGTCACGAGATGCTTTCATTACCAGCCTGTCCAAATTGGCGATTCCATCCCTCGTCGTAACGCGGTTAGATTCCTGGGTGGAGCCTTCCACTAACCGATCAACCTCAGGAATGGGAGTCGTCGACGGCATCACAGCACTTGCTAATGCAGCCATGCCGGTGCAAGCGCCTGCACTGTCCGAACGTAACATTGCATGTCTCAAGGTACTGGTGTACAGTGCGTCGTACCTCGGTGGGAGCTTAGGGCCATCCTGGTTCAACGTTCTCGAGACGTTGCAAAACGCAGACTACGTTTTGACTGCCAAAGGAACAAAATCAAACTCACTTCGCAAGATGCCGTCAAACCTCATGAGTCCTCCTATTCAAAAATCGATGTCTGGTAACGGAATTTCCGACTCGAATGCGGCAGAGCCGCGACCGGTCCTTCTCGCGGATACAGAGCCTGAGAATGTTCTATCCGCTATTCAAGGCTTGTTTGAATCGACTAAGGATATGGACGATGAAGCATTCCGTCACTTTGCGGTTGCCTTGTGCAAGCTTTCCGCCGAAATGATCAGCATGCAAGTCTCGGCAGATATGGAAGATACATCGATTGAAGACTCAAATGGAGCACCCGTTTCTCCAACTGTCGCTCGAGCTCATCGCAGAAGAGTGAGCGGTATCCAATTATCACGAACTCCGGTAAGCTGGCTTTTGAGTTATTTTGAATAACATACTGAATGCTATTTGTTAGAGATCAGGAGATTTTAGCGTGAACAAACTCGGGATGATCGCTCTGCTAAACATACATCGATTGTTGTATGCCGATGCAGAAGTTGCATGGAGCCCGATCTCGGAGCACCTACTGTCTATTATTCGGCACCCAGCAGCTCCTACCTCCCTTCGACTACAAGCTGCGCAGAACCTTGATCAGGTGTTGGTGATCATTCCAAGAAGTCTATCCAACTTTCCTACCGAACTTGTTGCAGAAGTGCAGCGAAGGACATTAGACGCCCTAGCCCTGCAAGTGCTCACTGAAGGTGTTATTTCAACCGTCGTCGACATACGGCGAATGGGCTTGGAAACACTCCATTCGATTCTTCAGACGGGGGCTCACACGCTTGTGGTCGGCTGGGAGGCCATATTGGAAATGTTGGGGAGCGTGTGTCGACCCGCCCCCGGTGTTCCCACATCCAATACAGGCATCCCTGAGGAATCCATTCCTTACTCTCCCGCCGTCCCTACAACTCCACATACTCGGCTCACTCCTCTGAACACATCAAGCTTTTCTGACAAGCCAAATCTTATCCTAATCAGAGTCGCATTTCAGTCTCTGACTCTTGTATGCGACACTTTGCAATCGTTATCAACGGAGCAATTGAAGTTGTGCATCACAACCTTGGGATTATTTGGCCGTCAAGTTGATACAAATATTGCCTTGACCGCAGCCGAGAGCCTTTTATGGAGCGTGTCGGATTCAATCCAGCTGCGACGGAAAGGCGCATCTGCCGAAGCCCAATACAACGAATTATGGATGTTCTTATTGACGGAGCTACTCGTGCTTTGTACGGATGCCCGTCCAGAAGTTCGAGGAGGCTCGATTCAGACAGTTTTTCGTTCGCTGCAGCTTTATGGTCTCACCCTCAGTCTCGAAATGTGGGATCAATGCATTTGGAAAATTGTGTTTCCGCTATTGGACTCCCTCCAAAAGTCAGCCGGTTCGGTTTCTCCCGATGGAGCCGACCCACTGCTATCGAAAGCCGCATGGGATGAGTCCAAGATCCTTGCACTTCAGTCCATAGGATCCCTCTTTAATGATTTCTTGATGGCCAAGTTGCTCCAGCTACCAGACTTTGGTACTGTATGGAATACATTCGTCACCAACATTCAAGACTTTGCTCTCCTGGACACACGATCCATCGGTACTGTGGCCCTCAGATCGTTGGAGAAGGCTTTAAAAGCCTTCAAGGACCCCGCTGGTGCTGACCTCAAGCTCGCCGATCACAGCTGCGAGAGGGTGTGGGAGGCTTGGGAAATCATGGGAGCGAACATAAGCCAACAGAAAAACTCAAGTGGAGGCCGCTTCACCCAGGATAGCCTTGTAGCGCTCGTGGACGTTGTTCGGACGCTTAGAGCGTTATCTAGAATGGCTCGAGGTCATGAATGGGAGCTCGAGAGACTAAAATCTCTGCTTTCGATCCTCAAGGCGATCATCACATATCCTTTCTCCGACTTTCGTCCTGACATCGACTCACTCACACCCCTTCAGGTATGAACATCTCTTTTTATTCTGAATATCGATTTGACGCCAGTTTAGAATAACATCCTGTCTGTGTATGATGGCATCGACATGCTAGTGCCAGGATCGCCCTCCCTTATCCTGGCCGACTTTTCCTATTTCGTCACACTCCCCTTTGTGGCTGCGTACGAGCTACGTCAAGCACCTTTATCTTCACAGGTGGAAGGCAGGCCAGTCATCCAGAAGGTCACCTATATAGCCATCTGCAAGCGGGTTATGCCTGTGCTAGCCCATTTATACACGCGGTTCAAGGCGTCTGCCGATATATATGCCGACGGAACTGTAGACGCCATACTATTGGTATATCCTCCAAATCTTTCATAGTAACGCGTATACTAATAAACTCCTAGGCTTATGCAATACCGATCAAGGTCAAATACAATTGCCCTGCGCCATCGAAATTTGGGTCCGACGTTCCTTTGTGGAAGACTGCGACAACAAATTTTTTATCAGTTGCCAAAGAATGTGCCCCCCGCGTCGCCGATTTTTCAGGTAAGAGTGATTAAAGTGTGTCTTCCGAAACTTAACCAAGATCAGAGTGCTCTGACCAGCAAGTATCGGCCACATGGAGAAGGTTGCTCGAAGTATTCGAAGGCGCATTGCTTGCCGACTGGTATGTTTCTTCGACTCTTCTCAACTCCGTGACTGAAAGAGTTCTTAGTTCTACGGCAGCAGAAGACTCGATCGACGAAATTTTTGATCACGCATTTATTGCGACAATCAAAAGCCACATTACTCCCTATCTAGGGAACAAAAGAATAACTGATGATATCATCATTGATTTCGGAAAAATACTGCAGCATGCTAGCAAGATACATGAAGTCGGAGCTACCCCCTTGTTCGACGATACGCGCACATCTTCAGAGCAGAACCAACCCGATGTCCATCAGGAGATAAGCTCGCCAATGCCCTATAAAGGATTCAAGATCCATGAACTCGTGGACGTTGTCGGCACAACCAGCGGCTTTAACATCCTTCCGCGCGAGCGCTTCTCGTATTGGTGTTTTGATCTCTTGTTCTTGTTGTGTTCACAAACCACCGACCGTATGTATTTTTCTCAAGCTTTGTTATCGGCTCCTGATAGGCTTCACAGATCACGAGGAAAAGCGTCGGCGCGTTGCTGCTTTGTGCTTGCCTCAACTACTCGGTCGCATCAACCAAGCCCTTCTGAGCTATTGTCTGGACACTGAAATCTACGGCGATATGCCCTTTTCACGGTATGAATGCCATCTGTACTCTCCCTCCGAACTCACCTGTGTTTAGCACACGAGAGGAAGAGTTGATTTACATTTTGAAGCAAGTGGCATCAATGAAGCTGTGGTCGGGTTCTCTTTGGGCCAGTCAATCGGAGAGTCCCTCTGAATATGCGGTGAAGCAACCAGGTATGGACTATAGCAACCAAATGTCCTTCTTAACTCAACTTCGCAGAATCTACACAGACCAACAATATTTCCAGCATGATTCGTGATCTCGCCTATCGTTCCGAAAAGGCGCATTTGTTCTACAGTTACAACCTACTCCTTAAACTGTCTTCAACAGCAAAAGCTGCTGTAGCTTGGCTCCCAGACTCCTTTCCCGACACCGCTCCTGCGCTTGAAGGCGCCAGCGATGTACCGCCCATTAGCCATTACAACTCGAAAGAGCTGGCCAATGCCTGCCTGGCTGTTCTTGGACAAGAAATGGGCCTACTGACTCAATGAGCTTCCGTTGTTGAAATTACCTAATCTTATCTAACTATGTACTCTTCTAGTGTAATAGACTGTCTCGTATGCATCGCAATAGATATTAGGCGCCAGCGGGTTTTTAGCGCGTTGAGTCATCGCGGACCAATAGGCGCCTCTACGTGGGTCGAAGTCATCGGAGATGGCTTGTGTCGTGGCAATTGGGCCGAGACGGATGCCCGCGCCTAGCCACGTCGTGTCCACGTAAGTAATAGGATTCCGACACGGACCCCTTATAAAGCAGCGTCGGCATGAAGGAACGAAAGCATTAACACAACATCATATTTCTATCAAAATGGGCAACTACATTTCCTCGATGATAAGCTCGGCCCTCAATGGTCTCGTTGGAACAAAGCCAGTCCGTTAGTGGTCCTGATACTCATTCACGGTTTCAAAGCTCATCTATAGAAACAGGAATCATCATGATTGGACTAGATGCTGCTGGTATGATCAATTCCTTACCCTTTTCTATGCTTTGCTGATGTTGTCTCCAGGTAAAACAACAGTGTGAGGCCCTTCAGATGACCTTACGGAATGAGTCCTTAACTTTCTATAGATTGTACAAACTCAAATTGGGAGAGGTTGTCACAACTATTCCCACTATTGGTACGCACTACACCGGAGGGTGACTGCTAGATACTCATCGACCAACAGGCTTCAACGTCGAATCCGTCAAGTATAAGAACATTGTGCGTTGGGAAACTTCTGGTCAAAGATTACTTTGCACTGGAATTTAGCTCTTGCTAGAACACCTGCTAATCTAGGTTCTAGGAATTTGTGCTTTGGGACGTCGGTGGACAAGGACGCATACGCGCCCTGTGGAAACATTGTAAGGTCACGATTCAAAGCAATTGACACCGTCCTAACCTATACCTCAGATTTCCAAAACACTCAGGCAATTGTCTACATCGTGGATGCCGCCGATACAGACCGAGTAGATGAGACCAGAGACATGCTAAATGAAGTTCTATCCTCGGATGAGCTTACAGGAGCACCTCTTATTGTCCTTGCGAACAAACAAGATCTCCCAGGTGCCTTGACTGCATCAGAATTGACCCAAAGACTAGGTCTAAATACTTTGCGTGGAAGACGTTGGTATATTCAAGCTTGCTGTGCAACTTCTGGGGATGGGCTGTATGAAGGTTTGGATTGGCTTGCGAAGGAAGTCAAGTGAGCCAACATTGCATAATTCTATCCTTTCGAGTCTTTGTAGAAGTATATCACCAGTCAATTAATCCGCCATTATTTATGCTATCGTTATTATACAAGTCACGGAAGTGGTTAGGGATGTCGGCCAATTACGCGCTCAGCCGGATCCTGCCTTCCACGTAGTCAGGACTAAAAATATAAAGAGAATCTCATTAGAAGTATCACTTTACGGGCAGGTACTGAGGAACGAAGAATGGGTGCCTCCTTCTCGTCGATAAAGGATACCACTCTCTTATATCTGGGGCCTCATAAGACCGTTCGTGAGTAACGGCACCACTTTCGATGGTTTTACACTTATTTTAAAGCAAAAGGGGTGCTAATGATAGGACTCGAGTATTCTGGTACTCCCGAGAGCGGCTAGTTTGTAACCAGACCCATACTAACATGGGTTTTGAAGGCAAAACAACCATGTAAGCGATACTCTAAGGCTTTATTCTCTTGAATAGTAACCTTCCACTAGACTATACCAGCTAAAGCTTGGCGAAGTTGTCGGCACCATCCCCACCACGGGTGAGATTGAATAGTTGCACATTATCCGACACCTTCCATCGTTTACAAATTACAGGATATAATGTCGAATCCTTAGACTATAAAAAGACCGTAAGTATATTGTCCCCATTACAGTGAAAAGACAGACGTATTCGCAACACTCAACGCTTTCCAGGAATTCGTTACATGGGACCTGGGTGGTCAGGACCGTCTACGAGCTATCCGACACCACTGTAACGAGCCGTTATTGTACCCCACAAGGTTTACGGTATTGATATTTCGCTAGACTACCGCAATACACAAGCCCTTATCTGCGTCGTTGATGCTGGGGACAGGTACAGAATCCAAGAAGCGAAAGATAGAATCGACGATGTTCTTTCTTCTGAAGAACTTGTCGGAGTGCCACTTCTTGTACTGGCAAACAAGCAAGATCTCCCAAGTAAAGTTCCGCTCTCGGAACTGACGCAAAGGCTGGGCTTATTCACGTTACGTGGGAGGAACTGGCACATTCAAAGATGCTGTGCCTTATCAAGGGATGGCTTGCTTGAAGGACTCGACTGGCTGGCGGCGGAGGTGACAAAGTAGTCGAGCACTTCGTGCAATGCCTCAAAGATCAAGACCTAAGGGCTCGTGTCAACTGGTACCATGCTACTGTTACATAAATCGTTCCATAAGAATAGGAATGCTCATATAGAACTGTCTAATCCATTTTTTCTCGCTAGTAGCCGTTCCTTTAATAGCCTTTCTCGTAGTTTATGCTGCACACTAACACTTCCTTCTGCTGGCGTCTGAATAGATTCCACATCCGCTGGTATTAGCAGAATAGTTGAAGCTGATTCATGTTCCTTTGGGGATGCATCGATACCAACTTCTTGCTTCATGAGTTGCGCCTTCTCCCTCGCTAGTCGAACCCGAAGGATGGCTTCGGATTTTAGCCTTTTTTCCATTAACTCCTTTGCTTTATTCGCAGCACCTTTGATTTGGAGCCCACCAGCGGCATTGCCCATGGGCATCGTTTCCTTTTCGAGGCTCTGTGTCTCCTCTAACTTTGTTCTCTCGCACTCCAGGCGCGAAAGTAGCTCTTGCCTTCGCAAGGCAGTGAGTTCACTTGATGTTGATGGAATCCGTTCCGGTGGGTCTGTTTGAGAGGAGCCGGAAGCATCGCCTGGTTCCACTATATCTGGCGGGCCCATTTGCCGTCGTCTCGTGATTTCGGATCTGATCTTCTTTATTAGCCCTGTTTGGCTGCTCGCGGGCATGACCCCGTCATTCGACTCGACTGTGGTTGAATGTACTTGCTCGGTTGAGGGAGACATATCATCGTCTCCGAGCAAAGGTTTCCGATTATTACTTCCAGTTTGTATTAGATTTCGGGGTAGGTCGGGTGCATTCGAGGGAGAGGGAGAGACTCGAGCCTCGGCGAGTGGGGGCATTACATCGCCTTGTATCGGGTGTTCATCCATGTTCGTGTGCTCGGCTTCCACATAACGCCGTTTCGCATTGCTATGTTCTCTCTGTGAGCGAACAGGGCTACGTGAGGCGGGACGGTGTCTAGGTCGACGTCGCGATATCGGCGAACGAAGTGGCCTGAAACTATGGCTTGAGGACGAATCATACTAGACATAATCAGCCAATGAATTTACCACACTATCGGACATACCTGAACTACTTCATCGTAGGCTTCAAGTTGTTGAAAAGGCGACCGCAAAAAACTGTACAACTCTGGGGGATTGAACAATTATCAGAAATCAGGGCTTGAGAGTGTCAAATAAATAATTCCTCACCGTGAGCGAGGTGTTCTGTATTTGGTTTCCGTGTCTCCTCGGAATATGGGATGCTGGGGTCTAGCAGGTCGGCCAATAACTTGATCCCTGATTCTGAGCGTAGGTCCAGCATCTTGATGAGAGAAATAATATAATTGATCAGGAACTCGATATCTAGGTTGACCCAAACTTGTAGTTCACGCCGAAGAAACGCTCGCGCACGGCGCTGCAACTCGATTGACGCGGAAATTTGAGCAGGAGTCGGAGGTGGCTTATAGCCTGTGTACCTGTTAGTAGCTACGTGCTACTCGATGATTTAGTTTATGTTTTTGAACGAGCACTTCACGTACCTTGGCGAACAATCCTTTTGCATAGATATTCCGCCGTCGCAGAACTGCGGCATCTGTCTCAACTATCGGCATAGGCCCTCCTTGGCGGCATCGATAGTGGCTTGACCGCGTACCATGCCCTGCATTCGATCCCCCCTGAGTAGTTGCCAGAGAGCGGGACTGTGTTGATGCTTTTGGTGACAGTGCTGGTGTGATAAAGTATCTCTGATAGTCGTGCTTGCTTCTGACTTTATGTATGATAAAGGGGCCAATGTCGGCGACACAAAGTGGGCACTATGTAAGCTGTGAATACGAGTTACTTAATTCCCAAATGTCATATATGAGTACTTACTTTGGAGGAATGCTCTGACCACGTCCATTTTTTGTCAATTTGTCATTCTCCAGAAAGAAGGCGCGACACTTACTTGCCCATTCCAAGATACAAGAGAAGCAATACGAGTCGTGTGAGCACTGAGGAAGAATGGTCCTATAAGATAGATGTTTAGATATTCTTTTCGAAAGTCAGTTTATATTACCTACCTATCTTCGACCTTTTGGAGACAAATGAGGCAGCGGTCTTCCTCTGTATCTATGCTCATTCTGCGTTCATTGTCGTCTGATACTTTTAAGTCATCATGAAGCTTTGAATCTTCAAAGGGGTTCATAAACAGTCTCCAATGTAGACAAAGGGTGGTTGAGGTCGGCGTCAGGTTCTCTTCGCCTCTACCACAATCTGGAAACAATGAATGGAGCCGACTGCTTGCCATCTTTAATTGCCTTTGATATCGAGTGCGTCCTTTAATCTCCTTAGTTAGGCTGTATACTTAACCGTCCATTCAAGCTATACTTTATGGGATTTATGGATCGACACCCATGTCCAGGTAAAGAGGAGCGCCGAGTTAGCCACATGAAACTAAGCCAGCTATCAGGCACCATTTAGACGAACCGGTAATACTCTAAACCAGGTCTTAGATCGGTATGGGCTCGGTCGCGTTATCGAGAGATTCTGACACATCTCAGTTATAATCAGGAAATAGCATTTTATCCGGATGTCTCAAAGATTCTGCACGATATCTCGGGAAAGACTACACTAGCACTATGCTCAAGAACGAACGCCCCAGATTAGTAGGTGAATACCAAACCCGCTTGGACCACGTCCTGAGCCCGTTAGTGCACGAGATGTATTACGACTCCTGCTCGTTCCTCCTCCACCCAATGACCCCGATGCTGATGGAGCACCGCCTGAACCAAAACGGGCATTCGATTACTTTCCGCAGAAAGAGATATATCCCGGTTTGCGCCTTTTGATGTGAAATATATGCTCAAAAGCTTAGCTTTTCTCGAACAGGATCGAAGATTAACCATTTCAAAGCGTTGCATCGGAAAACAGGTATCCCTTACTCAGAGATGGTCCGTGTATTGTCTGGTAATCAATTACTAAAGTACTAACTACTTGCTAGCTATTTTATGACGACGAAAGTCGTAACAAGGATGTCGAATCTTTAGGTATGCGACACGATGGCTTGTTGAATTGCTCTTACCTTTAGCAGGCGTCACGTTTGTCCTTGTTTCTAGTGGTCTCAATTCACGGAGCTTCTGGGGTGGAGTAGAGAAATGGCGGAAGAAGAACCCCGTAGTCACTTCTTCTGACGGAGAAGTTTAGCTCCTAGGCTGGACACCTTCTAGATTGTTCGGTTGGCGCTGGGCTCGACTACACAGGCTATTTCATCAACAGGGCTATAAAATCATCTATAAACCATTTCATAGAAGACGGTGCGGATCAAGAACAAGCGGCGACTCTATCACGAGGAAATAATTGGGGTAATGGGGACCAGCAGAGCCTTTTTTTCAAATTCATACACGTCTTATAGAACGTGTTAAGCGAAAGAAGAAACAATATAGCGTGGTTTTTACGCCCCCAGTTTGCGGCCTCCAGTTTCGCGGCACGAGCCCTTGTCCCAAAAAGGAAATCTGTCATACAGTATATGTGGGCAGGCTCACAGTCCGTCGCTAAGCCCATGGGAGTTTGACACCTAACACAAAACATCCTATATCAAGTGCACGCCCACCTTCTTCTCATTGTTTATATAGGGGGCGATCGGACAGCTCTGGCGCCATTCCTTTTCCCTCTTCTTCTTTTCGACTCGATTTTAACGAACTTTTTTTCTCATTATGAACGTTTCTGATCCTACTCTTTTGTAAGTGATCCAACATTCGGTGTCCGATACTCCGATTGCTAATTTATTCTAATCTCCCAGAGCCGGTCCTCTCGTCAGTATTTTGTTCGGCCTAGTAATAAAGCTAAATTGGTTTGATATAGCTCTTGGGACATTTATTCAACGTTTTCTTGTACGGAATAGAGCTGGTTCAATTCTGCAAGTTTTCTGTTTATCTATGCCTGAATTCCCCACTAACCTTTTGGCATAGATCGGTATAATGTCATCTTCCCTAGGTCTGAAGAAAGACCATGGACGCGTCGACTGGTATATACCGTTGTTATATTGGACACTTTGCAAACAGCCTTTACAATCCACAATGCGTGGCGAGTTTTGGGGTCGGGATGGGGAGATCCGGATGTCTTTTTGAACCCAGAATGGTCCTGGGGGAGCGTCCCACTTTTCACCGGACTAGGTTTGTTCTGCGTTTGGCTTGTTCGTTTGATACCCTTTGCTCACTGAGACCCGGACTTTAGTTTCCTTGCTTGTCCAAGGCTTTTATGCCCTGCGGATTTCCAAGCTGATTCAATACCAGTTGACCAGATGGCTCATTGGCCTCATTCTCGTCATTGCCATCACTCAAGCAGTGTGCGGCATTATCTCAGGAGTTTACTATGTTTTCGGATCCATCACGAGGACCACTCATAGCTTCACCTTTGTGACAACGACTGTTTGGCTAGGCGGATCCGCCTTTTGTGACCTTGTAATCTCTGCGACGATTGTCACATTTGTGAGTGCTGTTTGCGCCTTTCAGAGCCATCGTCTCACAATGTTTCTATAGCTCCTCGTGCAAGTTTCTGGATTTAAACCAAGGGATAATGTCGTACAAAAAGTAATCAAAATGACTGTCGAAACTGGGGCAATCACAACCAGCGCAGCCACTGTGGATCTTATTCTATTCTTACGATTTCCAAACAACAATTTACATCTCATTTTGTACGTGCTTGTGCTTTCTTCACCTTGCCTGAGACCTAACGCCGTACTTCTAGTTGCATCCCTCTTGCCAAGCTTTATAGTAACACCTTGTTGGCTATGTTGAATGCACGAAAGGGGACCTTTATGCCCGATACTACTCCGGAAGGAACACTTCCAATAATGCTCCACAAAACCAACAATAGCAAATCATTCCTTAATAGTCCTCACTATCACGACCCTTCTACGACAAACTTCCCCGGTGATTCTACCGCTACATTATACTCTAAGACGCCGGCGTCGTCATCAGCTCCGCTGTCGCGATATAATCCTCCATCACCCTCCCGGCCCTACACGGTAGTTCGACCCACCGTGCCAAAACGGAGCGCCCAGCCCGTACTATCACCTTCATTTATCGCTCCTCACAAACACAAACGCACAGAGTCTACTCAGCGATATGCCGATTCGTTTCCTTCCCCACAATCATCCGCCATTGCGAAATCCCCGGTCCATAGCACCGCCAGGGGTTGGAGGAAGCACGAAACAAAGCCATCGGATTTGCCATCTCATCTTGATATGACGATGGACGACCCAGGTTTTCGAACGCGGTTTCTGAAAAAGTTTCAGAGTCCTATTTAAACGGAACCGCACAATGTCTGCGAGATTGTGTACAGTTCCATAACGGCGTCTTGACTTCTTGGACACTTGTAAACCTGCCTGATATTGTTTTGCACGCACACTCTTTATTATGACTCTCTTATTAGCGTTTTCGTTTTTGTAACACGAAATGTATTGCACGGACTAGTACTAGTAGACCAGCTAGTCAACGTATAAACGACTTTTACGAGCTTGATGATGGACTAGCCATTTAAAAAAGAGTGTAAGGTCAAAGAGCGCATCAGCGTCACCGCGAAGGAGGTGGAGGCGTAGGGGTCGTTCCCGTGCTTGCCGGCGCTGTACCAGGAGGATAAGCCATCATCGACCTCCAGTCCATCTGCGGGTGACCACCACCAGGTGGCATCCCTACTCCACTCATCATACCTTGCGGCATCCCATTCATCGAGCGCTTTTGGCCCTTTTTGAGAGGTGGACCCGGACGACCACCACCCATCCCGCCCATTCCCATTCCGGGAGGCATAATACCACCAGGAGGCATTCCGTGGTGCATCCCGTTTGGTGGTCCTTCCATGCCCATTGGTCCAAGGTGTAACGGCGGGTATTGTCCACCACCTCGTGCTTGCGACGCTTTGCCTTTGCCCTTGCCGCCACCGCTCATTCCGACCCCTCCTGGTAGTGTCAATGCTGGTGCTGTATCGGGTAAAGAATCGATGATTGGGGATGGTTCTGGTATGCCAGGAGGTAGGACGGGCTTGAGTGCCTCTTTTAGTCGGGTGAGTGATTTCATTGGGAATTTGGCTCGACAGGTTGAGCAAACTGGGGTAGGTTTGCAGAAGACTGGAGATACAAAAGTCAGAGACGTTGTCCATGATTTCGTATAAAAGACGTACTCGATAGACAGACGGAACAAATAAAACCAATGTCTACGATCGTTTTATGACAAAAACATGCTGCGCGGAAATCTACTTTATCTTCAGTCGGAACTGCCATAAGTTGGCGTACAGCCGGCGGAGAGAGAAAGCAAATCTATGCAAGGCGAGCGTCAGTAATGCATATAGGTAAAGGGGGAAGCTCGAACCATTAAATAGTGAATGAGAGTATCTCTATTGTGAATTGAGAGATAGGAACCGCCTGTGAGATGCGCCGCTTGTTGTAGAAATACAGTATCTGGGCCATAAAGTTTGCAGACGTCAAGGCTGACTTTCTGAAGAAGGGGATGAGACACGGGTCATGTCATTTGTATTTTATGCGTACGAGCTTCTGGGCACAAAAAATGGAGTTCATGATTGGAATGTAAGATGCGGAAAGGTCAGGCGAAACCGAGAATATGAGAATGCGAGGCGATATGGCTGAGCTTAGTGTAGTATTTTGGGTAGTCGAAGATACAGTTTGCGGATTTACAAGTCTGTTGATGTCTATTGGACGGTTCATTCGACTCCTGGAAGTGTTCAAAGAGGCGACGCACAACATAGGGACTTTGTCAACGCGCCGACGAGAGCAATAGGAGCTTTATAAGCAGTTAACAACACGAATTAGCTGTTAAAGGTTGGAATTACCGTCGGTACTTTCTGGTAAAGACTCCAACTCTTCTGACAATCTTTGTACGACGGCAGCGTTGACGGTTCTGAATGGTTGATAGAGTTTTGGGTCCGCATCTGCTTCTGTAGATGCCTCATTTGACGAGAAGAGAACGGAACTAGGGGTGCCAGCCAATGAGCCCACACGGTTTCAACGCATCAACTAACGCAACCTTTTGCCAGGGAATGCTCCAACGATTGTCAAGGTATTTTCATGCTGAGACGCGAGATGGGCGTTGAGGAAGATGAATAACTGAGGCAGAAATGAAGCCAGGCTAAAAGGTCCTTGATCACTATTTGAAGAGGACGAGTGCCATTGCTGGGGTGAAAAGTCGATGATGATGCTCAGGTGTGACGCGCTCTCCATCAAATAAACTAAAAACACCGTCAGGTCCAAGTCTCTTTTCTTTGTCACTGTCACTTGTCCCACCACCACCATGGCCTCCGGTTCAGGTAACGTGAAGTATCATCATTTTTCGATTTATTATTGACTTTAATAGCCGTTGGAAAACTCTCCCGTGAGGAATTTAGAAGGCAAAAGGATTTGGATGCTGCTCGTAAAGCGGGAACTGCTCCTGCCGAGCTTGATTCCAAGGGAAGAGCCATCAATCCGCATATTCCACGTATGTACAGACTCAGCGATACTACTACTTGGTTCTCTACTAACACGCCTCACAGAATACATCTCTCAAGCACCATGGTATCTAGACAGCGGTGCCCCGTCACTCGACCATCAACGTCGTCCTGAAGAAGATGTAGCGGAGAAAGTGGATATCAACAAGTGGTACGCTCGTGGAAAACGCGCAGGGCCTGCCGCAACCAAATTTCGCAAAGGAGCGTGCGAGAATTGCGGCGCAATGACGCACAAACGTGCCGATTGCATGGAGAGACCACGCAAGAAGGGTGCAAAATTTACGGGAAAGGACATTGCGGCCGACGAAATTATCGAAGATTTCGAGGGTGGATGGGATGTGAAACGGGATCGTTGGAATGGTTATGATCCCTCGGAACATCAACGTGTCGTCGAAGAATATGCCGAGATCGAAAAGGCTAGACAACGAGCGCGAGAAGCCGAGATTGACAACCAGACGACGACGGATTTGGCCGCTGTCAAAAAGCTCGCAAAAGTCGGTGGTGGAGAAAAGGATCCAGACTTTGGGAGTAGTGAAGAGGACGAGGGGGATGAGGAGAAATATGCGGATGCGGCTGATGCCGTCGGGCAAAAGCTGGATACGAAGACGCGTATCACCGTGCGGAATCTGCGTATTCGAGAGGATACAGCCAAATACCTCATCAATCTCGATCCAGAAAGTGCCTATTATGATCCAAAGACGCGTTCCATGAGAGATGCACCGGACAAGAGTGTTCTCCCCGAAGATGTACGTGGAATTTCGTCGAGAAGATTCACGAATGCTAACGCTGTTTAGGCTAAATTTGCTGGAGATAATTTCCTTCGGCATACGGGTGATGCCGTCGCGGCTGCGAAACTACAAGTTTTCGCCTGGCAGGCCTCAGAAAAGGGAAATGATGTCGATCTACACGCAAACCCGACGGCTGGAGAGATTTATCACCAAGAATTTACTGAGAACAAAGAGAAGAACAAGAAAGCGACTCAAGTTTCGATACTCGACAAGTATGGCGGTGAACAATACCTCCAGAAAGCGCCCAAGGAACTCTTGTTGGGGCAGACAGAAGGCTACGTAGAGTACTCAAGAACAGGACAAATCACCAAAGGCAAAGAGAGGGCCAAGGCTCGCAGCAAATATCAGGAAGATTGTGCGTTCTTCAATCATCTTCATTCTGCCCTACTAACATCTTGTGTGCAGTGTATCTGAATAACCATACTCAAATATGGGGCTCTTGGTTCGACGCGCAAAATCGACAATGGGGTTATGCCTGCTGTCATTCGGTCATCCAAGCATCGTATTGCACGGGCGAAGCGGGTATCGAAGCTGCCGAAGCCAGTTCACATAGCATGATGCTAAAGATGGAGCGGGCACGGCTCGAGGAGACCCAAAAGCGACAAGAAGAGGAGGCTCCAACATCACGCTCAAAGCGGCTTGGCGAGGGTGAAGTTCAGTTTAATCAAGACCGCTTGGCGCGTGCGTTAAAGGAAGAGAGGAAGAGAAAAGCGGATGAAGGCGATGAAGGCAAGTTTGGAGACAAGCGTCGCAAGTTTAATAGTACGATGGACGTGGATGTTACAGAAGAGGATCTTGGTGAGTAGTTTTTCCGCAAGTGAATGTGGCCAGTGACAATTCTGACTTTGGTTCGCAGAGGCATACCGGTTGAATCGTCTGGCTGGGACAGAAGATCCCATGTACAACTACAAGGACTCGGATATTTGAGACTCAACTTGTTTGAAGTCGGTGTTCATGTATTCTATGTGAAGGCAATCAAATGAGCTAACCACCATATGGCGTCTGACTATATTTAGTTTCTGGCTGAAATCCGAGCGCTTATATTCGCAGATAACGTCAAAGGTAAAGGTTTTAACAGGAAGCCGTGTTTGAAACATCGGAACACTATTCTCGTACATCACTACTCCCTAGGGCGTGTTCCAGGCTCCTGAAACCAGCAATAGCCCTTCGGACGCAGGCGGCGGTAACCCAATGAGCCGTAGGCTTAGCGTTTCTTCGACTTATTCCCATTGCCTGCAGCTGGTTCTGGGGGCGCGAAAGAGGTCTCGATCCTTTCACGAGCATCGCTGCAGTAACTGCATATTTGGTTTTTACCGTGCACCCATCTGCCATGTTCAATGGGCACTTCCACGCCGGACAGATAGATAGCGCTGCCTTGCCCAGTACAGAGTTTTTGGCCTGAAAAGGTGTGAGTCAACGACGATGAGGGGTGAGAGGGTTTTACTCGTACTCACACTTCTTGCAGTAACCACGATCGCTGCTAGCCTTGGTTGTCTTGCGACATTGGCAATGATGCTGAACTTTAGCATCTGGGTTGGGCATGGTGTCGATGAAATTGTGGCAATCTGGGTGATACAGTGACTGTTTTCTCAAAATAGAGACTTATATGCTTCAGCCATATATATAGGACGCAGTCGGAAGCTGCCATGGTACTTCTGCAAATTCTACAATCGACTTGGGCCCACGATTCTGACGTCTCCCAGCATCCTTCCCATGGCTATTGAATAGAAGTACGCTGGCACTCAACCGTAGATGTGATGGAATCAGTCATTGCAGAACACTAATAAAGAGAGGCCGCGCCCACCAGCGCTCTATCAAGAGGTCACCCGACATTTTCAAAGGCTCTTCAGCGCCTTCCATACTTTATCGGCGGGCTCTCCCTCAGTGATTCCGGTGCGTTTCCATTGACGGACTCTGCAGCTTGCTGGAACCTGTAGTCAAGCCAATAGTACAGCTTTGTCGGTAGATAGGACACTGTCATAAGAGAGTCTGCGCGGGATACTACAAAGCCCACGAACTGTATTCGCAAGATGTGTATATGCAAACACTTCGGCGTCTCCTTTGCGTCAAACTTCAATAATCCACTCCTCGATAGTAAGCTTACGTGAATAGCATAACTGGTCCTCTCGGGTGAGCAAAGAACCACAGATTTGATAATGTATGCCACTCATTCAATTGCAAATAGATAGACATACTCTCGGAACCATCCACCCGCCTGATCCTTCTTTCCCCACCACCCAAGCAGGCCTCATGTCTATCAAGGACGACAACGAGAGCATCCATTCATTTTTTTCTGATTATGAAGACCCTTGTTTCATCAGCGTACCCAAGCTCGAACTTGCTGTGCGGGAAACGCTAGGGGTTCAATGCCACCTTCAGAAGCTTACAGAAGGTGGAAATCACAAGGTGAGTTGATATTTAAACCCTTGATCTATGCGGCGTACTAAGCACAACTCAGATATACGATATAGTCATTACAGGCGAGGCGGAAATCAAGTATATCGTACGCATCCCTTCCCCAGATTTCCCGGTAGATAAATTGGAGTCCGAAGTGAGATCTTTAACGGTACTATCTCTTATACTAACAAGCCGAGAGGTGGCGACCCTTCAGTATATTGGCGCGAATACATCAGTCCCGGTTCCTAAAGTAATAGCGTGGAGTTCTGATCCATCAAACAGTGCTGGTACGGAGTACATGATATTAGAGAAGGTAATGGTTATAATCCTGGCAGACGACTCTTCCTTATTCCTCTCAGCTTCCAGGTGTCTCCGCGGATGATGTGTGGGATACTCTGAAAATGGAGGCAAAGGAAACCCTTATCCGTGATGTGGCCAAACACCTTCTCTCATTGTTTAGTCTTCGATTCGCCCAGGCTGGCTCTTTGTACTCTGCGCAAGGAAACTCAGTTCAGGTCGGACCTCTCATTACCACCCCTTTCTTCCGTGCACCAGATGGCGAGATCCGCTTCCCAAATTCTGCTCCGTTAGATCTATCGCAGTTTCGTGGGCCATTCACGCGTCCCGCTGATCGCATATCAAGTAGCCTCAAGGCCGAACTCTATGTCGTCAAGCATCGGAGGGATGAAGTACTCCAAGAATGTGACGGGAACGAGAAAAAACTTGAGCGTGCAGAGAGGGTCCTACAAGATGCTATTCGATTGGCAGAGGTTTATCCAGGTAATCTGGCTATTGGATGCTCCTCTGATCATCTGGCTGAGCCATTTTCGATAATGTTGGATGATTTTCGCCCTGGCAATGTGATGGTTCGTCCAATCGTATCTACTCGGCACGGCTCGTACTTACCTAATGGTTAGATTGAGGAGGAAACTGGAGAGGTCACCGGATTCATTGACTTTGAAGGTACCACCACTGCCCCTTTATGGATGTGTGCAAGGCGCCCATACTGGATCGAAGACGACGACGACGACGACGAAACGGAAGCGAAGGATGAGAACGCTCATCTGCGAAACATCTTTGACGAGACTATCAAGGCGCAAGGGAGGATTGGTGAGGAGTGGTTGGAGGTATCAGAAAAGGGTAGGCTGTTCCGATGGTTTTCGTCTAAACTCGACTATAATGCTCCGGTTTGGGCTAGTTTGGATCGATGGGTGGATGAACGGCTCGCATTTGCTGCAGAACATCCCGGAGTAGGGCTGCGAGAGAAGACTATAGATGAAGATATTCAGGAGCGTTACGGAGGTTAGCTACACCTGCTGATTGGAGCATATATTTTCATAATAGTGGTTTTGGCGAAGAATACTGATAAATGGCCGCTCTGTTATTTGTGTCTATCTGCAAGTTATAGTCCGTACAGTACGCAAAGGACACAGGGTAAGAGCTCTTATCGATATATACGCCTGTACTGGTTTTTAGTTCATAAGGTCATCATTTGGACATATGGCATAATCATAGTGAGAGCGTATACACGACGAAACAACAACGGAAATAGCTTTACAAACAACAGGAGAAGTGAGAGGGAGAACCGAATAGCAAGAACTGGTATAATGGTATAACAGAGAATACTGCGCAGCAGTAGGATTGTCCTTGTTTCCTTTCCGAAATTGAAAGATTAGAATGCTTTACTAAAACCCTTTTGGTGCGAAGTTGTGCAGCAGGGCTGCAACTAGAAGAGAGACGATAGAGTAGGCTAGAAGAACCAAGGGAACGGCACGGCGAAGCGGCTTGGCCTATGCGTAGATGTGAGTTAAACGTCAGGTTAAAAAGCTGCGACGTACCCAGAGCGGGTGGTAGTCGCGGGTAGGGAAGAAGAGGAAGAGGATGGGGAGAAAGAGGCACGAACATTGACAACTACTAGCGACTCGGCGTCTCTTTGGACACCGGGGAAGAAGAGTTCGGATGAGGGTGGATTTGTTCTATAACTGTATGGGCCGCCTTCTGACATGCGGCTCATTCGAGCTAAGGAGATGAGACTTGCAGCGAGCGACGCGCCGGCGCAAAGAAGCGCCACAAACGCTGCCGTTCGTGCTGGGGTATCGAGAGGTGGACGGAGAGTGAGGATAGTGGTGGCAGAACCGATCATGACCGCGGCCTATTCAGAGCATCAGCACTTGACCAGCCATGATCAAGTCGATGTTGGACTACTTACGGTCACCCCGACACCAGCACCATAGAGCATGGCGCTATTCTTCCTCTCAGCGGCAGCGTGTAAATCACCCATGGAGTAGTACGACTGGACCCCGTTCCCGGAGGATAGTTGGCCTTCAATTGGTTTGAAGCGGGAGATGGGATCCGCACCTGCTGAAGGTTGGTCAAGGAATAGGTATGGTATGCCCCAGCATATGACGACGCTGAGTAATCCAAGAACCGCACGTCGAAACGGGAATGCGACGGTGTTTGGTCGCTCCTTTTTGTCTCCAGAGAATTTGGATGCCGAGTCGCTCGACATCTTGGCTGCTTCAGAGCATCTGATGCGGTGCTTCACTGGAAATCATTGTGAGCAAGGTGTTTAATAAGCAATTGAGAAACGCACCGAGACGGCTTTGGATGCTTGCAATTAGACGGTTGCTGATCATACGGTCCTGTTGAGTAGACAATTCTGCAACGTGATTAGATATACTTTCGGATCATGTGCAGACCAGAGCTTACGATTAACACTTTCAAGGATCCGAAGAAGCGATTGACATTCCTCCTGGGAGAAGGGTGGAGGCACTGGCCGCTCGCTTTGCAAAAGACGGTCTAGAAGAAATGATGTTAAGAAATTGTGACGATAATCCAAGTACGATACACACCAGCATAGGACCAGGTGAGGCCCTCCATAGCCTCTTGGCGGGCACTGGGAGATAACATTCCATGGGCAGGGTGCTTCTCGACGAAGGACCAGTACGCAAGCTCTCGCAACAAGCGCTCATAGTCACTTTCCTCGGATGCTCCGCTTACAAGGGTGATAGAATCACCATCACTTTTGGGAGGAAGTCCGACTGCTCCGAGAGGTCTCGGTGCCAGTGCCCTCTTTGTATGATTAACCCAGGTGTGTACGATAGATGGACGGCTTTCATCTAATTTCGAAGGCTCGTAGCCACGAGGTCTGTGCAGCCACAGCTCCCAATTTTCAACATCCGTGGAGTATCTGTCTGAAGTAGGAAGCTCGAGCTTGACCAATGTCCTCATTTCCTCGCAGACGCGTTTTAGGAGTGCCTGGTCCCGGAGGTCGTAGTCGGCAACTACAGTGACTGCCGGCGGCGATGCTGTGATTGGAGTGGGCATTCTCAAATGTTGAGGAGACATTGGGGGTGCCACATGGAGGGCAAAGTAATAGGACGTGTCTGGTAGGATATATTCGGTCCAGCCCAAGGCTTCGTAGACGGGCGTAGTATCTCGGCCTTTGCCCTTTTGATCGTACGGCGTCACATTAGTACGGAGGCTCAATGTAGATTCACCAGGGAGCATTCGCCTGACGTAATGATCAGAGGCAGGCTCGTCACAGTAGGAAATCCTTACTCGGGTCCGTTTTCAGTCAAGATGGAACTGTCCAATAACGGCTTAGTCTCCTCCCTGGAAGGAGAAAAAAAAAGGGGGTCTCAGCAAGCATGAATAAAAAACGGAAGAATAGTACAAGTAATTAAACTACAACGAGCCCAGCTCGAGAACGGTGTGCGGGAAGAGGAAGGGTATACCGATGAAAAGAACAGCGGGGAGAAGGAAGAACATGGTCATAACGCGTACGTACTCGTCTGCATCATAATTGACGTCGTCCTTTTGGCTCCAGTCTGCCAAAGGATGCGTCTTGGCACGGAGTTCATCTATAGCGCTTAGGGGTTGGCCAGTAGGCCTTGGGACGGGCATGGAGAGGGGAAGTTCTGGGACGGAACTAGTAGATGCGAAGGATGTATCATAATTTGCGGGTTCGGGTGCACTGGAAAGGCGCAAATTGAGCGAAAAGTCACGATAATTTGTATTCGATACGTACCTTTGGGTGGATTCTTCGAGGGCAACGTTGAGAGTCGAAGGCTTAGGGGAGCCTTGCATGACCACGTGGTATGACGCTTCCAAATCGTTTATTCTGCCAATCACGTTAAGCCCACATTCACAAGGAAGGTCTGGAAATGGGTACTTACTTGGTCTCTGGCGTCATCGGCACCTTTGCGGGAGCGTAGCTAGGCTCCTGATCTTCTAGCGAAGTCAGAACGTCCGTAGCGGTCTGCTTGCTGTATTCTGGTTGTTCCATAGGCATGGAATAGTCCATTGCGGGAGCAACAACTTGCTCAACTTGGGCTGGTTCGGTGGGCTCGACTGCCTCAGCTTGGTAGGTGGGTGCTTGTACGACCTCTTCTACGGGCTCGGCAGCGTATTCCTTGGCAACAACTTCTTCAACGGGTTGTTGTAGTTGTTGCTCGTCGGCAGCACCTTCTACCGGACTCTCAGCCTTGGTATATTCGACGCTGGAATCCAGTGGCAAAGCGGCGACGACAGCCTCGGGCTTGGCATCGGAGAGAGAAGCAGGCTTGTCGAGGTTTGTGGTGTCGACGACTTGTCGAGCGAGTTGAGATTGTTCGTAGGTGTCTGCGGTGCCACTGCGGCTACGAGGGCTAAAGGAGACGCGCTTTCTATGGATGCGCTTGTGGTCCTTGTCCTTGTCACCGGAAGACTTGCGAGAGGGAGCATCCGACTCGTTGCCAGACTGATCGCTCTTGCCCGAAAAGCTGGGGCGTCGAAGGACGCTGTTCATACGGCTACGGAGTGATTGCATCGTGAAGAGTAAAAGCAAATGAAGAAAAAAGAAGAAATAAGTGTAAAGATGCTTGCTTTGGTACAGACGAAGAGGTGAAAGAGTTGGAGGGGTAGACCTGGAAACTTCTTAGCTGGCGGTCAAAAAATGTTTGCCTTTTATTTGAAATCGACAAGTTTCGACTCGTGTTATGTGCCAGGAAATGGCCGAGGGGGCGTCTGACGCGAGCATGCTGTAGCCTCGAGGTCACCGACGGGTGGAGACCCACAAACGCGACGCATCCTGTTGTGTTCGGACAATTGGCATATTTCGATCCTATTCAGTATCCGCTATGCTCACGCTGAGAATAACGCCTGTTTTCTTGTATAATCACCCAAGATCCCCCCCCTTTGCCCGGCCACTCCACAGGAACGCTGTGCCCGCTGCTAAATAGCGTTTTTAAATTAAACGATCCTTCTGTAGAGCAAATTCCAGCCTCAAATCACGAGCAATGTGCGTGGAAAAACGAACGCGTAATAGTAGACATGAGGCAAAATCGACCGTACAATACAAAGAGAGAACCCAAACGAAAGCGATGCAGGCGCAGTTGCGCCGTTCTACGGATTTGGAGAAAAAAAAACGAGTCGTCGTAAGGCTGGACCTACGCAGCTTTGGCGGCCTCCGCCTCGGCGGCAGCGACCCGCGCCGCCTCTGCTGCCTGGCGTCGACGCATCCTTAGACGCGAGTTCGTGAAAAACGTGGTACACAAAGTGACAATGATGACCTAGGCGAAATGACGTCAATTTACTATTTCCTCACTTTTTACTAAGACTCACGTTTGGAAGAATTCCAAGAATATCTAGGAAAATAAGAGTTAGCTTGGAGGATCATGGTAGTAGTGAGGGTTCATCTTACCTAGGAGACAACCGTAGTAAACGGGGACACCAGGAAGCAGAGACCTCACACTGGGCAATGCGAACAAGGCAGTGAAACAGATGGCAAGAATATCAGTTCCCTCTAGAATATTGGCGCGATTCAAAAGTAGTGCTTCTCCGGTGATCAAGAAGATGGCAATGGTGATAATCCCTGATTAACCGTGAGCAACTGTGGGGGGACACGTTCTAAATCCACTCACAGTTGACGAAGAAGACTACAAACACACAGAACTTGACGAGTCCTGTGCGTTCAACCCAAAAGGTAATAACGAGCTCACATCCCGGAGCGAGTGGATCCAGGCAAGTGGCGTAGGTGCTTGTCCTGACTTTAAAGTTTCTACATAAAATGATGAGTGGAGGCTTGTAGACACTTTGGAAACGACATACAGGATGGCGTCGGTGAGCACTGCACCCTCCAGTCTAACGACATCAGAGCCTGGTCGACCCGTTCGGCTAATTGTACCGTTATTCGCGGCTACAAGGGTGAGGTTTCCGGTAAAAATGTCGCTGAAGAGCGGAGTCAGTGGATGAGAGAACAGCGCTGGAGAGAAACCCACAATGGATAACCAAACTCGGGTTGACTCGTGATCTGCGTCGTTTGTTGTCCTAGACCAATGTCCGTACTGATTTGATCAAAATCAGAGATACCCAGATAGCCTATGGGCTTGAGCAAAGGTGCACGGAGGCGGAAGGGAGTGAATGATGTGAAATTGGCGGCGGCTTCGACATCCGGGCGAGCCACGGTGTCTCTAAAGATGGCGATGGGGTCGTCACCGTAGGTTTCCACTGAGACCTGTTTGGCATTTTCAGTGGACCCATCTGCTGGAAGCGGGCCTTGGAGCATTAGGGCGGACCATCCAACGCCTAAGAAAAATGGTCAGTTAGATACAACCCAAAAAAGGGCACTAGGTTGCTCACTCAATGTTCTACTGGAGGGATCAAACTTGGATATTTGGCCGCTGACGAAGAAGAAGATTGAATTTTCAGGGGAAAAGCCATCCGGAAGGGCGGTGCCGTTTGACGAGAGGCGTCTATTCCCCGTCTCGGCTTTCTCCAATGTCATGGCAAACATGGTCGCAATACCCAACCAGACGGCAATGAGGATGATACCACTCAAACCGTACATGAGCCGGGGCAGTCTCCTCCTGCTGACTTGTAGGTTCCATTGGTACCGCCACCAGGGTCCAGTGAATCGTCGCATCCCCGCTGGCCTGTTTATACTACTAAACGACCAATTGTTTGGGTTTTGATGAGTGGGTCGTTTTGGAGGTGGCGTAAAGTCATGGTCGAGTTCCATAGGCTTGTAAGGACTAGGCGAGTCGGTGGTGTTGTATGGTTTCGGCAAGGTGGTGGTCGTGTTGTTGTTGTATGGAATGCTGTACACGGAGGCGGTCGGTGCATGCGAGCTGAACGAAGAACTATGCGTATGAGAGATACTCGGTCGTTGGCCCGGTTGCACGACAGGATATGTTGGCGGGTATGTCAGCGGAACCGACGCCTCCTGGTCCGCGGTTGGAACAGAGTAGTAAGGCGTATACTGATTTCCTAAAAACAAACACGTTAGATTTTTAGTCACACGAGCAGTAAAAGAAAAGGAAATACCACTCATCGTGAATCCTGGAGAGAAGAGGAAAGGAAGGGTTCTCGCGGTGTTGCCACGAACCTGATGATATATATACCCTCACTACCCAAATATTGCATTTTTTCAAGGTACCATCAATGCCCAAATTAGATTGAAGAGAGGAGGTTTTAGCGCCCGGCTGTGCCCGACGACGCGGAGCCATCAATTTATGAGCAAGGCCGAAGCTCTAAACTGGACCGTCGAATCACAAAAAAATTAACTGCAATTATCGGAGCTAATATGAGGCCGTCTAGTAACTAGTTCGACGTTAGCGTTTCATCTAGTATAATAGTCGAGTCGTCAGGCAGATTAGTATTTCCTTGCGAGACGGTGCAGAAATGGGCTGGATGCCTCGAGGACTTCCACCGTCCAGCCTGGCAGGTATAGAAGGGTTCGGCGGCGCGGGTGGCGTTTTATTATCAGATCTATCTCAGTTGTTGCTGGTGACCGAAGCGCTAGGGAAATTGCGCGCGTCTATACGTCTAGATTACACAAACAGGTAGTTCGGGGACCAGTGTTGACTGATCTTATTTACGAGGTTTGCTGGGATTCTCGTTGCTTGAATGGGGAAGTCCCAGGTTTCTGGCGACGCCGATCGCCGTACACAAAGCAATCGTCCCCAGCCTACCCATACGAAAAGAAGCGGCACCGAAGGAACGGTCTCGGACTTAAGATTGGGAACCTATGGTTTCATTGGTTCGGCAACTGCCGTTCTGTCAGATTATGTGGGGTACAGTACGCTGGGAGAGAGCTTGTGATAAAGACTCAACTCACGCCAAGAGAATAATAAAAATACAGCTCTGTAGCACAAGAAAAAGTACAAAAAAAGGTAATAACAACAACAGTGAATGACAGGATTTTACTTTTGTGGCTACAGTGTAGTCGAGACCTCTTCCTCCTCTTCGCTACCGTCCTCGTCGTCATATGGATGCAGTAACCACGCCGCGACCTTCCACCTCGTATCCCAATCGACTTCCCACTCTTTCTCTCTCCCAAAGTACCGATGAATCTCCTCCATCTCGTCCGACCACAAGTCGGTCCCCACAGTCCCCAACCTCATGCGCATATCAAACGCGTACAGCGTCTTGCGGATAAAGCTGAGGTCGACATACCCGAGGTAATAGTCTTCCAAGCACGCCGACGAGTTCTCCGATCGGAGAGCGTGCAGGTTGCCCGCGCGTGGATACAAAAAATACTTTGGCGATGTGGTCGAGTCCGAGGCTGAGAGTGAGTCGGAGAGTAGGCCTGTACGGACTAGTCTCCTTCGCTCGACACAGGCCTTTCGGAGTTGGTCTGAATCGGGGGTGATGTTGCGCGTCTTCCGAGCCCGTTCTTGGTACTGTCGTCGAATTGCAGGTGTGTCTGGTGTGAAGGAGAGGAGGGAGGGCGTGCTGGGCCTTGTGGCGGAGAGCTTGGATAGTAGGGCCTCTCGGGACGTGGTCATTAAGGAGGGAGGTTCGAGTGGTACCGGCTTGCGTCGTAGTGCATGTCCTGTGGGGGGTGGTTGCTCCGGTGGGTTCTCTTCGATTAACTTGATAATCTTCTCGGTCTTTAGCGTGGTTTTGGACGGCTCGGGGAAGAAGACGTGGTTCGAGGACGAGGTGCCCCATTGGACGCTGGTGATATTGTCTGACTCCTCTTCTCCAAACATGTCAGCCATTCCGACTACTTGGAGCTCTTCCTCTTCTGATAAACCGGAGGAGGGTATGACGGAGATGTCCCCCAGCGAGGGAATGTCGTCTTCAGAAGACAGGGAGCTGGAAGGTGAAGATGATGTGGAATAGATAATGTCTAATGAACTTGAGTCGCAGTTTTCGGGTTCCTGCGTGTCTGCAGGTTCTAGGGAGCCATTGTTGATGGTAGCCACCAGAGGGAGTGCCTCGGCAGGTTTTGTATGTTCTTTCTTCGTCTCCCACATCTCTTTCGCTATGGTCAGGAGTGACTGTTTGTCTGACTGTGCGCGATCTGTCGGACTGGACGAATCATCGTTCTCGGTGTCTGTATCCCCATGGGTCAGAAATTTGAGAGAGAACGATGCTTTTCGAGCGGATACGGCTTTGACGACACCCTCGAATGCCTGTTTCCGGCCGAGGGATGTTGAGCGAGGGATGTTGGTGTTCCCGAGTGGAGTTCTGGGACGAATGAGAGAGTTCATGTTGTATTTTAGGATAAATTATAGCTTGTGAAAGAAGAAATTAAAGGGTAAGAGAGCTGTGGTGGGATAGTCGTGGATGTGGCAAAGAGAGAAGAAATGACCAACGCCCACCCGTGAGCCTTTGGGCAGTTATACCAATCTACTGTCATATTGATATTATTGTATTTTGAGCCTTTGGTAGGTGTTTGTCTGGCCTATTCCGGGAGACAAACATACTACACCAACTTCTAGACGGAAATAGCTGCTTCATTTGAAACTAAACACACCCAATTCTATTCTATTAGCCTTTCCATTGAGACTCCTGACCTGGCGACTCCTATTTACTCCTAAACTCCACCACACCGGACCTGCGAGCCACTCCATAAACTACAGATACCCGTACAACTATAGATTAAGTACCAAAATGTGACCTGATTGAGACAATACTCCTGATTTAGCTCTAGCCGGCGTGTCCATTTACCTTGTAGCCTGCTCGGGCGCGTCTAGATGCTACAAGGACCACCAAAACGTTAAACTGTCCTCATTTACCCAGCAATGGTACTCCCTTTTTTATGCGGAGAAAATGCGGGGGTTGCCGGTGGCAGGCAGTCGAATGCACAAGCTTCCTCGATTCCCCCTCATTCCTCTATTTGGGGCTTCTTAGCACAACGCGTGCATGTCTCCAAGTACACCAGCTCGACGGGTATCCTATGTAATACCTCCTCCAGCCCAGAGCGTCCCTCGTCTCCGACTTCCCAGGCTCGGAGCAGACCGACATGGCAGCACAACGCCCCTATTTATCACTGCAACTTCGGACACGAGTACAGACGTATCCGCATTGGCCACTTCACATGTCGAATTCGACCTTCAGTTGCACCCAAAGCATCGTCTCGGCATTACCTCATTTGCATTGGACACCTCGACTCGACTAAGCGGCAAGCCGACGCCCGAAGGTATACTGTACTCTGGTGGAAGAGATGGTCAAGTTTTGGCCCATGAACTGGGGGCTTCTCTCAAGCAGCGTTCAAAGCCATATGGCATCGGCTCTGATGGAAAAGGGCCCGACCGGACTTGGGAAGCGATCACTGGATGGGGAAATCCAGAGGAAACTACCGAAGAGGATACAGATGGATCAAAGTCTGAAATACCGTTCGAGAATGCATGGGAACTGGACACATCTGTCAAAGAGCCAAATTTGGTAGGCCAATGACCTTGCTACAGGATAATATTGACCCGTATTATACCAGACTCCGTCATTCAGGCAATCTGTGCAAGGTCATTCAGATTGGATAAACGACATTTTACTTTGCAATTTCAATCGAACGAGTATGTCTCATATTCAAAGCGCCCAGAACTCTCCTCACTTCAAATTTCAGTCGTTTCCTGCTCCTCGGACGAAACGGTCAAGGCGTGGAGCCCCCATGCCGGGGCTGGGGCAACAGACACGGTCGTCCTCGGCAGGCATAAGGACTATGTCCACTGCCTCGCCCAACCCAAAAAGCAGAATTGGGTTGCATCTGGTGGCTTTGATCGTATGATCAAAATCTGGGATCTATCCCGCGAACGCCAGGATCCAGTAATCAACTTGAGCCCACCCGAAGAGTCCAATGCCAAAGCCTCGGTATATGCCATAGCGACAGATAAGGCTGGATCATTTATTGCTTCTGGAAGTCCAGAAAAGGTTATTCGTCTTTGGGACCCGCGCTCTGGAAAGCGCACCGGAAAGTTGGTTGGGCATACAGATAATATTCGGAGCATTCTGATCTCAGACGATGGCCGTTACGTGAGTAATCGCTTTAAACACGTTCTCTTCTGCTCACTGTGGAATAGATTTTAACGGGTTCTGCGGATGCTTCCATCAAACTATGGTCCCTTGCGTCTTCGAACCGATGCCTTCATACCTTTACCCACCATACAGAGTCTGTATGGGCACTCCACTCTTCACATCCATCTCTGTCCATCTTCTATTCCGGTGATCGCAGTGGACACGTTTGTCGAGTGGACACCGAAGGTTGCGCCTCTTTATCGGAGGCCGAATGCGTTTTACTCTGCAGAGAAACACCCTCTGCTGATAGCCTTGGAACCGAAGGCATTACAAGTCTCGCAGTTCTCGACGACCAATTTGTGTGGACGGCAACCTCCAGCTCAACTATCAACTGCTGGCGTGTTCCTGGAACACGAGGAAGCAGGATAGCAGAAATTTCCATCGACAAAGACGCTTCGTCAACAGCTGTTTCTGATTATGCCAACGCCGTATCACCCTTTGGCTTCTCTATGGACTCTATCCAACCATCCACATTGCGCTCTCGAAAGCGTGACTCCGTCAGCGCTGAAAGAGAAGGATGGCCGCGTTCAGATAGTCCCAGCTCCCTCGGAGAAGCGCAGTCTCGGAGTACAGATGCAAACCAATCGAGTCGCCCGCGAAATATAGCCGCTCGAAATAGCTTGTTACTCAATAGAGATTCTGGGACCCCAGTCAATCCCTCAAACTCTTCCCTGTACACAACAACCGGCCCGCCAGCAGCGCCTGCTGCCATTAACAACCTGTTTGGAGTGCCGTATAGGTGCCTCATTAGGCTTTCTTCTCCGGCAGATGGCTTCATCTCGCCCCTGTTTAGCCGTGCTAAAGACCCAGAGGTGGCCACTCTCTACTCAGCGGCTTCAATCAAATCTGTCCCGGTCCCGATGCGCCAACTCACTCTCAAAGGACAACTGGAGTCATCCTGGCCGGCAAATGTTGCCCAGCCGTCACCTGCAATAAACCCCGTGTTACATCGACCTATGGTGTCTACCGACACGACCACATTTGGTTCCTTTGCATCTGTTGGACAACAGGCACCTAAAGCCGTCCAATCACCAGATGAAATCGAAGATGCTGCACGTATAGCCTATGAGAGTCGCGAGATAGCGCCAGAAGCACAACCTGTGCGGGAGCAACCGGAATATGTCCTACATGGAGCACAGGGCATTGTGCGTTCTGTCGTCCTCAATGACCGCTGGCATGCATTGACCGTGGACACGATGGGCCATGTCGGAGTATGGGATATTGTCAGGGGTGAATGCGTAGGAATGTTCGAAAAGTCCGACGTAGAAAAGGCCAATGAGTGCGAAACCTCTGCGGACGGCCAGAAATGGAAATGGAGCCCGAGGGAGGCCCTCGAAGCCGTCAGGGAGCGGATTGAAGGAGAAGCAGTCGTGCATGCGTGGTGCACAGTCGACAGTAGCATTGGAAACCTAATGGTGCACATCGAGAGTAACCGAGCTTTTGATGCAGAGATTTTCGCAGACGAGGCTGGCTACAAAGGGGAGCATCAATTCGAAGAAGATCATCGCTGTGAGGGAATCTTCACTCGAGTCAGTTGGCTTTGGGAACTGACCATCACATCTTTTCAGTGAACATTGGAAAATGGGTGATAGGGAATCTCTTTGCCCCATTTGTTATCCAACAACAGGCTGTTCAAGCGGAGCCTGGATACTTTTCAGACTTGTCCGGCTCGGAATCTTTGCAATCGCCTCCTGGGTTGAATCGTGCTGGGATATCTAGACAAGGTGGACCCCGTCATATCGGCCTTGAAGCACGGAAGATACGATCAATTGCAGAAATTGCGGCATCTCAAAGAACTCCAGGAGCTGTGGCGTCTGGTGCTATCGCTCCTATGACACCAGCCGTCCTTCCAGATTTACCCTTTAATGCTATGGAGAAGATAGCTGCTGCGAACAGCAAGGCGAATGAAGCCAAGTCTGCCAAACCTGCGAATCATGAGGAAGCTGGTGGTAATGCTGATCCTAACCATGACGCTCATGGAGCCAGTGCTGTATCTCCGTCTATTGGTAGTCCTACTCCCAAGGTTCCTCAACGCTCTCAGACAATGGACGAATCTTCGCCTAGTCACAATGTGGATTATTTTTCTGTCAGGAGAAGAAGTAGCATTGGTGCAGACGAAGCAACTGCTGCTGGAAGTACACTGCCTACACATGAAGAAAGTCCCACTGCTGGCACAACTACCGGTACCGCTGTGCCATCTCAGGCCAACCTAACGACTCCCGCGGCTGCTATCAATCACGCGGCAGCATCTCTGAAATTTATGGGAAAATTCAAGGCATTTGGCAAGCCAAAGAAGACGGGTGGCGCATCTGAAAATACTGAAAATACGGATGCCCCTGCCGTGGCAAGTGCTGCAGACACGGAATCGGTAAATACATACTCCTTTTGGAGGTACAACCCACTGACCAATGAGATAGACTGCTGTTGTAAAGCCTCCCACACCAACACTATTCGACTCGCTCATGGCGAAACCCCTTACTTTACCAGCATACAGCGATGTACCGCCATTGGGTATCAACCCTATGACTGGTATCATCATATCTCAAGCTTCATCGGAAGCGGCGAGTGGATGGGCACCTGTCTATCGTGGTTTGTACTCTACCCAGTCGGAAGCAGAAGATGTCGAAATACTCGAGCAAGAGCTTCCCGATTGGATCATGGAGTTCCTACTCGATAACAAAATCGGAGGTCTTGTTGGTGGCGGCGGTCCAGGTGGGAGCCAAAAGTTTAACTTTATGGTAGTTCCTTGGAAAGGGGGCGAAGCTACGGAAGACCTTCCAGATCTGCTGAGCAGCCAGTCCCGCCTAACGGCCAGTAAGTTCATCAGGGTCCGGAAGATTCTCTCATATGTGCGTGTGTTTTTGACTTTGTTTGGAGTTTATTAACATTGTTCTAGGTAAAAGATAAAGTGGAATCCATAGAGAAGGCCGAAAAGAGGAAGGAGGCCGAGTCGCAGTTAGTCGGAACGGAGAGTTCAATGGCTCCTTTTACTGAAGATCCAGAACCCAGAGTTCCATCTCCAAAAAGTCCTAAACCGTCTTCTCGATCATCTCGCGAAATGGCTGCAACGCCAGGTCATAAGCCAACATCGAAAGGAGCCGGTAGCGCAAGCCCGCAAGTCAATCCTGGTTCATCGACGCATACGTCCAGGTCTCGAGCCGCTTCTTCCGCTTCATCGCGCAGTGGGACAACTGCCCAGCAGCACAGCAGCTCACGACACCGAAAGGCTTCACGCGCTACCGTTGATGAAGAGCGAAAAGCCGAGAAGAGACCGGAAGATCTCTATGAACTGCTTTGCAATGGAATGTTGCTGCCAAACGAGATGACATTGGCTGCAGTGAAGCAGTTTAGATGGAAAGGGGCAAACGAACTTGTGATGGAATATCGTAGGAAACAAACTTGATAAACTCTTGAGTTTTTGTATTGTATTTGATTCTTATACGAGGCGATTGCATTTGTATATGCTTCTGGAAGTAAAGCACGACAAGACTGTGGAGAGCATGGCATCTTTACCACTCTGACTCCCCCACATCCTGGCTGCCATCTTCCGGTTAAACGCGCTGCGAAAGTACACTCTTGCCGCCAACTTTAGTTCAAAAGTATTGTCTAGAAGTACCAGATTTTACGCAACGGCAACATCGATGGCGACCACTGTGAATGAACCTGCTGCGAAACGACAAAAGACAGATCACAATCTGGTGATTGGAACGCACAATGGAACATTTCACTGCGACGAAGCACTGGCAGTTTGGCTGCTGAAACGCACCAAAACATACAAAAATGCAGGTACGTCTGCGTATGGTTATCCGTCCTTTCATCTAACAATGTCTATAGAAGTGACAAGGACACGGGATGAAGCCATACTGGCTACTTGTAATATAGTAGTCGATGTTGGCGCAAAGTACGAACCAGAGAATCAACGTTACGATCACCATCAGCGTGGATTCGAAGAAGTATTTGGACATGGCTTTACGACAAAGCTGAGCAGTGCTGGCCTTGTTTACAAGTAAGCTTCATGCTACTGGCGGCGAGTCGTTCTCATGTCGCCACATGATAGGCATTTTGGGCAAGAAATCGTATCGGGCTTGATGGGCTGGCCATTAACGGATGCACGAGTGCAAGCGCTTTGGTTGAAAATGTACAAGGTTGGCATGTTTTTATATTCTCTATCACATTTTCTGACGAGCAAGCAAAAGGAGTACATAGAGGCGATCGATGCAATTGACAACGGGATTTCTGCATATCCATCTGGTGTCAAGCCAGCATATCGAATGCGCACTGATATATCAGCTCGAGTAGGATATCTTAATCCTCGATGGAATGTTCATACCACTCCTCAAGGGATGGATGAACTATTTGTCAAGGCTTCTGATCTTGTTGGAGGTGAATTTCACGAAAGATTGGACTACTATGGGAACGCGTGGCTTCCAGCACGAGAGATTGTGTTGAACGCTCTCAAGGATTCAGCAAGCGGGGATGAAAGAGTAATTGTGTTTCATGAATTTGCACCCTGGAAGGTACAGACCTTCTTTGTACTTATTCTATGATCTCTTACTGGTCTACAGGAGCATCTATTCGATCTCGAAAGAGATATAGGAAAGGAAGGAGTGGCCTTATACGTTCTGTACCCTGACGAGAGCGGCAAATGGAGGATACAGGCCGTACCAGAATCCTCTGAAAGCTTTCAGAGCAGGAAAGCATTGCCCGAAGATTGGCGTGGTCTTCGTGATGATGCCCTGTCACAGCTAACAGGAGTTCCGGGCTGCATATTTGTACATGCATCAGGTTTCATAGGAGGTAAGGCTTTCATTTGCCTCTCCTTCACTAGTGTCCTGACCGATGTAATTCTTTTAGGTGCCCAGACTGAAGAAGCCGTGCAGGCACTAGCCCGCCTAGCACTCCAAGCGTGAAAAGTATTCTAGGTAAAGCGAAAATCAATGTATACATCAGTCAACCTTTTTTTGAATCGATGGGTTCGCTTCTTAAATCCTTGAATAATAACTTTGGATGCGGCCCCAAAAGAAAGATAAACGGTGAAGTGTCGAAAGAGTGGAACCAGGTGGTGCAGCTCGACTCACCTTCTTGGACACAACGACTTTTCGGAATAATTTACAGTTTCTACTTTAATTATATCTATATACGAGATGGTCAAACCCTCTCGTATCTCTCGCTTGACGCTGGCCGTCATCTCCTTCGTTCCTCATCTTTCAGCTGCTGGCTATTCTTGGCATCCAAATTCGAACCAGCTTACTTTATACGACCAAATATCGACTCCTTTGCTAGCTAATTACTTCAAAATGTATAATGAGAACATACGACGCTCGACCCAGGCTGCCCAGAAGCCGCCTCAACCCTCCACATCTGCCGTCCCTCAACGCCCAAAGAATGACACCACAGGAACACAAGATGTCAAGTCTCAAAGACGTCAGAGGCCGTTCAGAACAGGAACCACGTCCTCTCCCCATACAGTTGCTAATCTCGAGTTCGTCGTAAGAAAAATCTCCCAAGCTATGCTCCCTATAACTAATGAAGATCCCTTAAGAAACAACAAACCGTTGCAACGCGAAACAAGTATGCGAAAGCTGCGGATATTCTGGAAGGAAAAGGTCTCCTCCCTGCTGCAAATTTTTCATTCGTAGAAGAGTGGAATAGAAGCCATGACTGGGATGATCTGGAAACCAGCGAATACAAGTTAGAAGAGCGAGATGGTGCCAGTCTCAATGCACCTCTGATACTCAAGAGCCATACCAGTGGCAGTATTGTACGCCATAATTCCGATTTCTTTTGTTTTCTTCTCTGACGCTCGACCGTATAGGACATTCTGTATTACGGAAATATAACCCTCGGCTCGCCTCCTCAGCTTGTTAGTGCTGAGATTGACTCTGGCAGTGCAGACCTTTGGGTGACGACAACCAAGTGCGTCAACTGTGATTCATCGAAGACATCGACTTCCTCCTCCAACAAAAGGCAATATGACTCTTCCGTTTCTGCCACTTACTCGGACAAGAGAGATGCATTCCATGTTGGATATGGAACGGGGAGCGTCTGCGGGGTACTTTCTGCAGATGGCGTCAATGTCAATGGGCTCAAAATAGATGCACAAGATTTTGGCGGGGTTTACAAAAAGACAGATGTCTTCAGGTCGACACCCAATGGTGGTTTACTAGGTACCTTCAAGTGCCCCTATACAGCCTGATTGCTGAATTATGATTTTAGGTTTGGCTTTCGGCACCATAGCTACGTCGAAGCGACCCCCATTCTTTGAGAATCTGTTGTCTGCGCGCAAAGTTCGGGCTCCTTATTTTGGAATCTCGCTTGCCCGAGGAAGGAATCTGGGTTCCGAGCTCTGCTTAGGGTGTGTCAACAAGCTGAAATGGCGAGGTGATTTTCAGTGGATCAGCGTCACCAAGAAGGTAGGAATGGTGGTCAATGCCTAATTCTTTGCCTAATAAACCTCCAGAGCTACTGGAACATTCCTTTGACGGGATTTCGGGGCACTCGAGACGGCCCTTCCGCGACTTTGCCAGGATCAATCTCTGCGGCCGTCGATACCGGCACTTCGTTGATCTACTTTCCCTCAAGTGTGGCGACTTCTTTCTACTCGACCATCCCGGGATCTAGGGAGGCATCAGACATCGGACCTGGCATCTGGGCGTTTCCGTGTGATGCATCTCTCAGTATTGCGCTCGCCTTTGGAGGCATCATGTTCGAAGTGAGTGGCGTTGAGTATCTCGTACTATTCAACTGAAATCCTTCCACCCAGATGGCGACTGCGGATTTCAACCTCGGGCGTACGAAGAAAGGAAGCCCAGAATGTGTTGGGGCTGTGATTGGCATTGGCAAAGATTCCGAGTTCCCAAGCGGCCTGGCGATCATCGGAGTGGCGTTTTTGAAGAATTGTAAGGCTTGGCGCCAATTATTGTTCTTCACTTATGATATACTGATTGATACGTGCAGGGTATTCTGTGTTTGACTACTCACATGGGGCAAGAATCGGATTTGCACGGAGTGTTTGACCACTATTTTTCAGTATGATCAGTGGTGCCACCTCTTACATGAAACGAAACCAGTGTTGCATACACATATTCTCAATAGTTCATTACATCCTTGGTCCGGTCCCGAGCGGGGTACTGGTAGACCCGATCTTCTTCAGAGTTATTGGCAGCCTATCTCGACATCTCAGCATCAGCACCTTTCCCTCGAGTTAGATCATATCACAGTAGTCGTGAGAAATGCAGCCCCTGGATATTGAATCTCGTACGTGGGGCGTAAAAGCTGGGTGCCAACGGCCCAGTTGACCTTGCTTATTGCCAGCCCAACTACTAGGCACTGAGATTTAGGTATTAATACTAAAAAAACGAGGGTATCACTCTAGCATATGCCGTGGTACTCAATTCTCTCTTAAGTAGATTTGCACCAGGAACTTGTAACGAGATGAAGGCATATCTCAGAATCCAAGGGTCAACCTCTGAGCTAACTTTAACAAGAGCTACTCGGCGGTATAAGGTCCTCTTTTGCTTCCAATAGCCAGTGGATTGTCAATGTGTCTCACCGAGCCGTGTTTATGGTGGTAGAAATCACCCCCACTTGGAGGTATCCATTCATTATATAATCAATAAACCTTTCGAGGCTTGAATACAGACATTATTGCCACCGGGTCCCGGAGCACTCGCACCCTTTGACCCGACCGCATCCTATCAAAAGACGGAGTTTCTAATGCGCACGCGACACATTGAATCTAGTGATTGCTGGCGAATGACATTGTCTCTTTTTGCATTCCTACCGCGGGAACGTCGCATCCTTGCTGTAGAGCACTGACCGGAAGTTGCTTGTCAACCCTGTCAAGAGTAGCATCTTTGCCCTCTACCGGTACACTGCCCTCCGGTGTCAGAATCATATCCCTAGATACTCATTGGAACGGCTCAGCATCCCGTGTCCGGGTGTGATGCCCGCTATACAAGGGGTCGGTGAACAACGAAGTCGAAGATGGTTCCACAACATAAATTCAACTTCCTCGTCCTTTAAATGTTTTACTGCGGTTATACAAACGCGTCAACACTTTGACAGGCTCGATGTACATATTCTATCCCCGTCGTAACCCGTCCAATAGGACTCCTCTTTTTAGACATACCGACAAAGCAGGAATATCGATTCGCCACTGGTCAGATTACGTGGCCCTGAGTTTATTGCTACCTCGGATTTTTATGTCCATCGCGGAGAGTTGGCGGAAAGACAAGGGAGCTGCGAACTCTCAGCACACTCGAACGAAATATTGTTCTCAAAAATGGATAAAATTTTAGGACGTGGTGGGCCCAAGGTTAGTGCAATTCCGTGATATTTCCGCCCCAACTTCCTCAAACATACTCGCTCCAGTCTCACATTTCTGTCGTACCTTCGATTCTGCACTTTGAAGAGGTAGAATCACTCACCGTCGCCTTTTTGACGTAGGATATGTGAAAACATGGCATAAACCGACACCAATCTTCCGACCCGACGCGTTTAAATATTTTTGGACCAGACTTCTATTCAATTTAACCCGTTTAGACATGGTCTTCGACACCTTAATCTGCCGTCAACAATCCGCTTTGGCAGCATATGCACCGACGGATATCTATTCAGGTTTAAAAGTCTAAATCATGTGCGGCGCGTGTGTTATAAGACAAGAATCGCGATGGGCTTCCCAAACATTGCTCTCTTCTCCCCTATTTACGATGCATATCGCATTTCTGGAGGTTCTTATCGCTCTGAGCGTGCGCACCGCATTGGCTGCACCTCAACTGGGTATCACAATCGGAACCGGCGGAATCGGCACTTTTACATTCCCTACCGCTACCCCAACTACGACGGTCAAGGTCCCCACAACGACCACCTTCCAAATACCACCTTCCGATACGTGGGGCCTTGGTGACGTCAGTCGCATAACGGACATATTTGCCAGTAAGAGTCATCCATCGCTTTGGAGATGTGCCTGATCGTTGTTAAGACATTACTGGATTACCTCCTCTCCCTGATCCTACAACCGTCGTAAACCATGGCGATCTAAATGTCGAAAACATTCAGGGAGATATTCTGTGAGGCTTCCTGTCAATTTCATTCCACTTTGACTAATTGAATGAAGCATTGGGATGAGGAAGCAAGTCGAGTTGTTCTTCTTCTTCTCGATCAACAACCCCAGCTCCTTCAAATCCAAGCTACGAAATACACTCCTATCACAAATCACAACCACGCTTGAGCTTCTATCAATTTCAACTCAACCCGTCGTTTCTCTCAACATTGCCTTTTCTCAAGCGGGCCTCACCAAATTGGGAAAAACTGATAATTTGAGGGACGCACTCTTCTCCAATGGGCAGCAGTCTGACGCCAACAACCTTGGGGATCCTGGAACAACCAACTGGGTCAACGCGTTCCTTGGCAAAAAGATTCATGGCGTGTTCCTAATCGCCTCAGATACCAGCAACTCAATTTCCACTGAGGTATCGGCTATAGAGTCTCTATTTGGTTCCGATATCACGAAACAGTATAGTTTACAGGGAAACATTCGGCCCCCTCCCTTTGCTGGTCATGAGAGTGAGTTGTTCTGATCCTATTTTTGCCCCCGGCTAACCGATACTGGACAGTGTTTGGCTATCTCGACGGTGTTAGCCAGCCAGCAGTCTCTGGGTTTAACTTCAACCCAGCACCTGGGCAGCAGGTCATCGCCCCTGGTGTTATTTTGACTGGCAATGACGGGGATACTCGCGGCGGCTTACGACCGAGCTGGACAAAGGATGGCTCCTTCTTGGTCTTCAGACAGTTGAAGCAACTTGTCCCCGAATTCAACAAGTTCCTCTCGGATAATGCTCCCACCGTCAATGGATTGACGAGGGCCCAAAGTATCGACCTATTGGGTGCGAGAATGGTTGGGAGGTGGAAGAGTGTGGGTATAAA
>KN824283.1:749332-896219 GCA_000827415.1 Serendipita vermifera MAFF 305830 | reverse complement strand
TGTGTTTTCTTGTTCTCTAGGACAGGCTACGGCTTTGTGGTACGTGCCCTTCTTCGCATTGGTGGCCTCTCTTCTCCCGGTCGATCCAAAGTCAACACGAACTTGTGCAGGAATTCACTTCGCGTTCTGCAGCGGAAAAGGCGGTTACTACTTATCACGAGGGTTCTTTTCTAGGCAGCATTATCCGAGTGGAGCTCTCTCATGGTGGTGGGAAATCCACCGCAAAACTATTGACGGAACCGGGCGCCTGTTTTAAATGTGGACAACAGGGCCACTGGGCAAGGTTTGTCATGTATTCATATAGAAGAATGACTCGTCCTCAACTTTAGCGCTTCAGGGAGTGTCCCAATCACGTAGTGGTGCTGTGAGCTAGTCAACTACTATAATCCCTCTATTCTTACGGCGCCACAGACAGAGAAGGGGTTGGACAGATCGCTCCACTTCCCATAGTAGCCACCATACTCGCAGTGAATCATTCAGAAGTGTTCCAGGTGCTCCATTGCCAACCACACGCGACGACTACAGGTCCACTACTCGCAGGCAGGAAGACTACGGCACTGGCGGCACTGGCGGGAGGGACTATAACTTTCGTGATCGGGAACCTAGGCGGCCTGGTAGCCCCTACTACGATTACAATCGCCCTGTAGCTCCAGTCTCTCATGGCTACGATGATCGCCGCTATCCCACTGGCCCGTCAAGGGCATCATATCCTCCTGATCGGCCTCCGTCCCCGTACGGAGCATCCCCAAGAGTTACTAGCACAATCCCACCATCAAGGGACTACGTGAGGGGCTACGAGAGGCCTTCGGCTTCGTATGATCCAAGGGCGTTCCCACCCTCTGTGGCCCCATACACTGACAGTGGTTCATACACACGACGGTCGGATCCTTATCCTTCAACCTTACAAAGTATGCCTAATGGTCAACCATATTCGGCTTATGCAGTGACACGGTCAGTCTTTTCTATGCTCATTCGAACTACAATTCAAAGACGCTTGATCTAGCGATTACCCCAGTCGACGTTCGCCACCACCTGCACCGCGACTAGGAGGTAGATATCAAGAATACAATGGCCATCCCGGATATGAGCGGCCTTATGAACGGTCAGTACCCATTTACACTAGTATCACGTGACACATTCCTCATGTGCCCAATAGTCGCCGATCTGCATCACCTCCAACTACTTATCGAGAAGGAGGCTCGCAACCCCCACTGGCACACGCAGCGGGCAATGGGTATTCAAGAACAAGCGCGACACCTTATGGACGATCACAACCGTACGGTCCTGGTTATAATGATCGTGGGCCCAGTGGTCCGCGAGTACATACGTCGCACAGCGCCTCAATGGTCAATTCTAGCTCGAATAATCGGGCAGGAGAACGGGATTACCGTCCATATAGGGGATGAGTGACGAGGGGGGCAGGAAAATAGTCACATTCTCCAGTTTTAAAAAAATAAATAGATAGCACATCATATCCATCTTTCTGGCCCGCATGTCCTCAGATCTCTTTCATTGGTTTTTTGTGAGTCGTAAATAACAGCATGGAAGCACGTGGTAAAGGCCGTTTGTGACTTCGACCCGCAAACCGCGTTATGCGCGAAAGAGTTATCAAAGGATATCATTTTCTTATAATCGGAGCGTTCTTCTCGTGAGTACGCTGTTACGACTATCGATCCAAGAGCTGACGAGTGGTTTCGTAAGTGTTGTGTCTCTCATACTTCAAATTGCCGTTCATGTGGGCTCGAACGATTTGCGCACACCCTCCGAACTGATATTTGGATTCAGGTCTCTCAATCATCTCCAACCGTGGGACGAGACCTTGCGATGGTAAGTGCGAGTGTCTAGTAGAACCACTTGTCTAAACGAGTTTTTAGGTCAAAATCAATTTACAAGCCCTTGGGTATGCTCGAAAGCCCTTTAAATCGACCTTTCTTACACATTATATAGACCAAACATGCGGATGGTGTTCGGAAACAACTCGATCCAAGGCGACCTCTACAATACCACTGCAGACGCCCCTCTTGGCCATTCTTTAGGCTTGCGGCACGAATATCGATGGGGACTTTATCACTATTGCGCATATATTTTGGAGCCTACGACGACTGGAGTGTGCAGTAACACCACTTTCTCGCTGGCCTGGACGCCGTTTGAGGCTCTGAGGGACGATGTCTCGCCCAAGTACTTTGTTCAAGTCAACGAGTTTATTATAAGCTCTCTCCGAGACTCTCCCTACCTAGGAACATTGTCTCGTGTGGCTTATTGGCTCATTCTCGTCGCAACGATTGCAACCATATGTGTGATTCCCCTGTACGTGCTCTTTGAATCCGTCCCTTTACCTCGGAATATTCAAGCCTTTTACTGCAGGAGTGCGTGCAAAACCACATTGACGTTTCTGCTCGCCGCCATTCTGTCCTGCGGATCGGCAGCCTCGTTGTTAATCGCAGCTAGTATGTGGAGTTCAATAGTCTCGCACGTGCAAGCCACGAACAAGACGCAAACGGGCATCGTGGCGGACGCTGGTCAGTCGCTATGGCTAACTTGGGCGGCCTTTGCATTCTCTCTCCTCTCCGTATTGCCATACGTGGTCAGGTAAGTTGTGATTTGCTCTCTGTATGACGCAGGCGCTGACTCGTACACAGCTCTCGGACTTATCGACGTTATTAGCCTCTTCCGTCTGTATTTAGCGTGGGCGGCGCCATTAAGGGCAGGCCATCGCGTGGATCTGGACTCCTTTGTACCTATTATTTAAAGCTCGAGCATAGTACAAAACATTCAAATCCAATTTTTTTTGTGTTTAATTTCCCGCTGTTCTGACAAAATTCTGTAAGCCCGTGCCATGATGCGGATCGGTGTCAAGTGGTTCGAGCATCTCGCTGAGTTTGGCCATTTCGCTTTAGGACCGCGTTAGTATGCGCGATTATACGTTCAAGGGGACACACTGTATCGGCCTAGGGGCCTTCTTCACGTAAGTAATACAAATCTTCAACCGAGGTCCTATAGCTCATCTCCAAATAATCAAGTTTCGCGGCCTTGATGCTGCTCATATTCGTCCATGTAAAACTCAATCAGACAATTCTTGTGCCTGCGCGCCTCTGACTCGCTGTATTTGTAGGTTGGTCAAGTCAATCCCGGGAAAGTGCCTAGTTCCATTTCTATGGTGAGTCGCTATCACGCGTCGGTGGTCGTTCTCCGATGTTGAGGATTATTTAAACAGGCCACGATGAATGTTTCGGCTCTAGGGTTGCTATTTTGATTAACACTAGAAGAAAGAGAGTGCGCTAACCAGACTGCTTTTTTCTCAGTGCCGCGCTGCAGGCTTCTACGGGCGATCCTTCGAGAGGACTCTACAATGCCGACAACCGATCAATCGGTCTCAACCATGGGCTTCAGTACGTGTACTCATGGGGACTTTATTCGGTCTGCGGTTACTTCTATAACGCAACCTTTGACGGCGGCGGTGGCTGCACCAATACTTCGATTGCATTCGCTTTCACCCCGTTCGACGTAATTCTCAGCGATACTCCATCACGCTTCAATACTCCAGTTGCTCCTTTCATCACCAACTCTCAGGGAGTTGACGACTTTATCAACTCTGGCTACTTTACGACCTTTACGCACGCAGCCTACTACTTGATTCTGGTTGCCACAATTGCTACTGCACTAGCCTTAATTATGTAAGTTAATAATTATCCTTCCTCACGGCGATCTAATTCGGCCTCCTTGCATAGCGGCGTCTGGCGGTATACTGCGACCTTTGTCATCTCGACACTCCTGGTCGTTATTGCCGCCATATTTCTGCTCGTATCATCCATTTTGTGGTCAACGGTCATTAGACAGGCCAAGAGTATCAACGACGTTCGCAGTGTGAGTAATCCTCGTGTTCTGACTGCGCAATCTCCATTAACACGCCGCAGAGCCAAGGCATACCTCTTGGCATTGAAGTTCAACAGGGAAATGCCCCTTACATGGTATGGGCCGCATTTGCCCTATTAGTCGCATCTATAATACCATATGGGATAAGGTTAGCCTCTCGCCTTTTTTCCTCTCATCACTCCAACTTACTCGCATCCTTAGTTGCTGTACATTCCGTAGATATTGAAAAATTAAGTGCGCAGAGGAACTTTCTCGCTGGTATTGTCACGTAGAAAGGCTTTACAATATACTATGAGGAAAACTAAATAATGACCGGACGGCGCATATGATCATGCTTCAAATAACAATGTCAATTCGATGCTGATTGTCTATCGTGATGGAGAAATTGTCCTTAGAGTCTGGAGCAGAACGAGCACTTGAAGTTGAAGAAGTCGCGGAAGATGTTGGCTGTGGTCGGGAGGTCAGCGAAAAATATCACCAAAGGTAAAGAAAAGGTTCGTACGGAGAATGATGAGGGCCGCAAATCCGGCGGCGGCGGCTGTGTAGACAATACCGTACTTGATGACCATCCATCTTCTCTGTTTCCGGACCTTCATAGAGTAAAGAGGAGCCCGGATCTGTTTCGATGGACGCAGCCAAACTGATGGTATGGTGAGAAGGTGCAGGAGTGATAAACGCGGGATGCACTTACATAGCATGGTAGAATGAGCCTTATCAACGTAGGGTACGAGAATGGGTGGGGTAAGGATGAAGAGAAGCAAATGCCCGATGATGAAGTCTGACGACCAAAGGGACATTTCCACGATCTTCACGATAAACTCGCGAGCAGGTTGCGACATGACGCTGGAGCCCAGACCGCGCCCGTACCATTTACCAGTCCACCAAGCTCTGTTGGTCTCGTCGTGTTTGAACTCTCTTGAAAGGAAGACCGCAATCATGAGTTTATTGAAGGCTCTTTGGATGAAGATCACGGCGAGCAAACCAATGGTAGCGTGAGACGCGTCCCAACGCTCCAAGTACCACTGAGAGGGGGACATGTTAGCCTATCGAAAGAAAGAAAGAAAGTTGATTGAACATACCATAAACTCGAGGAAGGCGAGTAGCCCGATCACGGAACAAGCGTGAGCAATGACAGCGATGAGTGATCCAAATTTGGGGTAGCAAGTTGCCATCATTGGGCCAAGGAACAAAGAGGTCAAGAAGAGGATGATCAAGACCGCGGCATTCCAGACAACAGGGCCCAGGGAAATGACGGCGATACGAAGCAAAGGGGATGGGCCAATGCGTCCAGTTGCCGGATTTGGGAAAGAGTTGACGAACATGTATGCAATGATGAAAAGGACCGCCATGACTATTGGGAATACGATTTCGGTGAACAAAACGTTCCTCCACTTGGCACGCGGAACGTCTCCGGAAAGCTTCTCAGAGGGGTGTCCCAACTTCTTCTTCTTGTATCCTGTAATCATCGTCCTCGACATGCGGCAATACCCGATCCACGAGTTGACGTGTGATAGCGAATTACCTCTCGACATCCATCGCAAGAATTCTCTGTAGTCGATAATGAAATCGGCGAAGAGGAACTGATGGGGGTTGAACAGGAAGGGGGCGATGCAGAGAGCCATGACGGTGATCCAGAAATAGATCAGATGAGGCATCCACAACGTAAGCGAAACGTAGAGCAACATCGCCAGAGTACGCATTCCCAAATAGATACTCGGGCCCGCGAATCGTGAATACAGCTTGCTGAAGGGTTCCCGGACAGTTGCGAAACCTCGACCTGTCGCGATATATCGAGCACCTCCGAAAGCCAAATTGCTTAAGATGGAGTGGGTGTAAATCTGGGTTGAGAACACCTCGAAAATAGGAGACAGTGACAAGAAATGTTTGCCCAGACGGATAAGAGCACGTCCCGTTCCACGCTCGGTCAGTTCTATGGAAAAGGATGATTAGTCAGAGTTTCTGGTCTGGACGTTAATTTCATACCTTGTAAGAAAAGTGGAAGGAAAGCAATGAAAAAGACGAGGAAAATGGAAATGATGCATCGTCGAATCCATTCAAAGACGGGGGACAAGTTGTAGCATCCGTTTTGACCGCCGATAAGCTGATTGGCATCTGTGTACTTGCAGATGAAGAGCTGCTTGTTCAGCGTTCCCAAGAATACCACTGAAAGGATTGGTCAGTACATGCGTGGGTTCCCTGCAGGAAGGACGTACGAGAGATCAAGAATACTTGGACCGAGAGCATGACCATGATGTTGTTGATATGGAAACCAGGATGACCGTAATAAAACGTGAGGAAACGATCAATGGGGAGTTGGGTTCCAAGGTAGTAGTATTCGCGGCTAAGCATTTGCTCTCCCATTCCCGTGCCGATCTTGGTCTGGAAATTCAGGATGGTTCCAAAGCCGAGATCTCGTCCTTTGCCACATTGGTAATATTCCGTATGCTTGATGCGACCACCTCGACCAAAGGCGTTCATTCCGGCGAAAATATCCTCGTTGAGATGAAGACCTTTCTGGGCCTTTGAAACACCACCTCGAGTATTCATGAATAGTGCGTTGAGGAAATCGGGATGTCCGTAATGCAGTTTTCCACCGATCCAAGAGAGGGATCGGGCGGCGAGGGTTCCGAATGTCTGTTCCTTGCCCGCTGCAACGTCACCAAGAATACCAATGTTTTCCGAGAAAATATACTCGCGAGCTCCGAGGATAGCGACGGGACTCTTTGTGAAATCCTTGTGGCCCCATTGGGCGTAGGGACTCTGGTTTGACATGTGAAGTTCCTCAAATTCGCCCAGAATGTTGCGAATCTTCAAGCATTCCTCGAGATAGTTGTCCTGATTGGCATCGATGAGCTGAAGATATTCTCCACGATAGAAAATGATGGCATGGTTTTGGTTGTCTGATTTGCCGTCACCAAGGATAGGGTTACCAGGAAGCTCGATACGGAACTTGGGACGACGTTTGCCAGTTTCCGGTAATATCTCCGAGTGACCATCGATCAAGGCAGAGAAGAGTCGTAGTTCTCCACCCTCCTTTTTGGGAGGTTCTTCGTCAAGGTACGCGATTTGGAGGTCTGGGTAGGCGCGAAGCAAGAATTCCGCGTTCTCGTGCTCCTCTTTGTTGAACTTGGAGTAGCGCTGCATCGACACGACGAATTTGAACTTTCTGCGGGCCATTCGTTCGAGTTCCCGTTCCAATTTATCCGTATTTCCTCCAAACAATTGAACAACCTCTGGGTTCTCTACACGATAAAGGAGCTTGATCGCCTTTGAGTAGTTCATCATGCCGGAGACAGTGCGGTATAGTGTCTGAGCACGCAACGAAGCCCAAATACGAGTGCGAAGAGTGTATTCGGGGGCGGCGCTCTTGAAACCGATGCAGTAGAAAGGAAGGTCGTCTGTTTTGCTGGCTCCTTTTTCGTCTCCACCGAATGGATTGCCTCCGCCATACGGCATCGACTCTTCGGCGAGGATTTTCGTGTCCTTGACGAAATTGTCCCATTCGATAGGGTGCAACTGCTTGAGGTATTCGAGAAGTGTGACTCGCGAGTGGTTTTCCTCCCGAATGATTTCTCTCAGGGAGAGCAGGATTTTTTCGGAGTAATGCGGGACCAAAACGGTAAAGGTGGGCATGGCGTCGACGGGGAGAGGCTCGGGTATCACAGTCGTAAGAGATTGAGCGAAGAATGAGATACGGCGCTCAGCCTCGGAGCCTTTGGGGAAAAACTCCCCTGACAACCCTTTGTCGCCTTGAGAGATGAAGAAGGGTGGGGCACGGAGTGTGCGACGACCATCCTGATCTGATTGCACCTGATGATAAAGGAGCTTTTGAACATGTTCGATGGACAAGAGATGTTCCCTATACATCGAAATGATCACAGCGTTCCAGATTTGGGATACCAGGACCTGAGAAAGGGCGTGTTTTCAGTCATTGGAACAGCATCCGAGTAAGAAAAAGACCATACCTTTGGCTTGTATTTAACTTCCATGTCTCCAGTCGCCAGCAATTTGGCGTAGATCCTCTTTGGCAGGCGAGTGAAAATATCCTTCCACGGAGTCCAAATCGAGAGACCCAACGAGAACGATCGACCGATACTATAGACCGTATTCCAGATGACATACCAAAGGAAGGTGTCCAGGAAGAATAGGGTGAGGTCCATGAGGTACATGATAGTGAGTGTGAATGCGACTTGATTCGAACAGAGGGCGTTTCCAAACCACTGATCGCTGCATCCTTGAACCTTCATGCCGACCATGACGACGATGGGCTCTTTGAACGAGAGGGTCAAGAAGAAGTAGGATTCAGTCAACTTGCATCCAAAGATGATGACCCAGAGCATGATCGACGCAATGCGTGATTTACGGTCGAGGTCGGGGTAACTGGCCGTAAACGTCTGGCTCGCAAGGTACTTCCTGGCCTTGCCAGCGACTCTGTCACCAAACATGCGACCCGAGGGCATGATGGCGAACAACAGAGTCACAATGATCGAGATGAAGAATTGGACGAGGGCGATGATGAGAGGAATATTGGATGTAGACTTGATGTTGTCGGTCAATGCGAGGTAAAACGTGGGCCCAACGGTGATGGCGAGCGTGACGAGGAGGAATAAAAGGCGTCGTGTAAGATGAGAGGTATTGTTCCAGGTGGTGGGGATATAGGAAAACTCGGCAAGGGTGGCTAAGATCATGATGATGGTTGAAACCCCGCCACCAAGTGCCGAGGCTGTAAATTGCATTGCGATGGACGGGTGGTCCACGGGTCGGTAGATTGTAGGAGAGTTGAATGCAGTGTAGAACCAAAAGAGGGAGACGTGAATGACCCAGACTCGATTGAAATTGACCAAAAGATGGGCGGCAGAACGTTTTTCAAAGTAAGTCTTGAAGAATGCCCTGTTCCAGTCGATCCGATCAAACTTCATGAAGCGTTGGGCCGGTGGGATATCGACCAGCCTCGTCTAAAAGAATGTTAGACGCGTGGACGGGGGCATTAGAAAAATAACCGTACCTTGTCAGACATGACGATACGGGCAATTCCTTCGGGATACCAGAAAAGCTGATTGATATCGTCGTAGCCAATAATCTCGTTGTGGTCCTTTTCTCTTCGGACGAATTTGCCATCCTGGACTTCGTAACCCTGGTCACGAATGAACCGGTAGAGGGGTTTGACGACTGCGCGGAGATAGAGACCTTCGGGTACGGCCTCTACGCGATTTTGACACTCGGGTGAACGATAGTAATCGTCTGCACACTTGAAGATGAAGCAAAGGCACTCGGGGACAAAGCGAACCTGAGCGGCTTCACCCCAGCAGAGCAAGAAGAGTGCGACTTGACGGAGACGATCGTATTGGGACATGTTGTTCATGGCCTGACGCCAGCGGCCGAGGGCGCTATCGAGGGATTTTTCGGCGCCAGTTTTCACACCTCCCTTTTTCTTGACGGACTTTAGACGCTGAAGGCCGGGGTTTTGGACCTGACCAATAGCGTCGTCGAGGTCGAGTTGAGCGGCAAAGTACCATTTACGGTAGTTGGCATGTTGGCCGCCGATGTAATCGGCATGGAGCGTAAGCAGTGCCTGGTTGGGAGACATGCGGGATGCACGAGAATCGAGAAGTTGCATTAAAAAATCGAACATATTACGCATAGAGTCGCGCTGGAAGCCAAACTTTTGTGTCAAATCGAGGAAGATGTCTTCGATTTCCCTGGATGAGTAAGTGTGTGAGAAACGAGAAAGCAGGGACGGTCGTAAAAGAAAAGGAGAGAAAAAGGCATACATACTCTTTTGATAGTGGGATTTGACGTTCCGAAGTCCATGCAGGGTATGGCTCACGGACACCGGCGGCTCCATAGTCGAGAGTGGGGTTGGATATATCAGAGACTCCGGAACGGAAACCAGGGTTTAGAGATTCAGCAGAGGGAGCGTAATTTCTGTTGTAGACGTCTTGTTCGCTCTCAGTGTCCGTGTCTCCGCGGCGGTGCGCTACGGGTAAGCGCGGGTAAGCTGACGACGTGGGAGGGGAAATAGAATAAAATCCTGTGAAAAAAGGCTCACAATATGGGTCATAATTCTGGTTATTATCGTAGCCACCTCCCATGTTGCTATTCTCGGACTGAAACGTTTCTCGCCTGTCATAGTCCATGTCTGATTCGGAGTCGAGGCGGGGGCGGTTAGAGTTGTTTGCAGGATTATAAAAAGGATCTTGATGTGGATGCTGTTGATGTGGGTTGCGAGACATCAAACCCGAGGGTGGGGGGTCGTCGTTGATGAGCTCAACAAGCGGTGCGGCGGGGGTGCTGCCGAGGGGTGCTGCCCGTTAAAAAAAGGAGAAGAAATTAAGAAAGCCAAGGAGAGAGAAGAGAGTTCAAGCTGGCTTTGGATTTTGGCTGGGATTTGCTAAGAGCGGGGAGTGACGACGGCTGACGACGACGGGGCCAAGCTTTGATTTTGGACTGTAGCATTTGTTGACTTCCGCCCCAATCCTCACCTTCGACTAAAAATAATTTTAAAAAAATCCTCTCAAATTAGTTTTAACAATGAGAGGACTCCTCAACGCCGTCCTCACCGTCGCCCTCGCCGTTCCTTTCGTCAACGCCCTTCCAAAAGTTTCACGGTCGGGTAAATATCTCTACGACGCCTCTGGTGCTCGTTTCTTCATCAAGGCAAGTCTATTTTCTACTTCTTCTTACCGTTCCGCTCGTTTTTTTCTTGTATTTTTTGTGAATTTCGTCCACAACGCGGGCGAGCAAGGCCCCTACCCCCACGCTTCCGACCCACGGATATTACCCGCTTCCGTCCTTCTCAAACACCGCCAATTAACGCTTAACTCACAGGGTATCGCCTACCAAGAACCCGGTCAATTGCCTGCACAAACTGCCGAAGGCGACTTCCCCGAGCCTACCACGTTCACCGACCCGTACGTCTAACAAACCAGTCAAATCGCCCGTCCTCACCATTTTTACAGACTCTCTGTGGCCGATGCCTGTGATCGCGATATCCCTTACTTGAAACAGCTCGGAGTAAACACCGTCCGTGTTTATTCCGTCGACGCCAGCGCAGACCATAGCCATTGCATGTCCGTCCTCTCAGGCGCAGGCATCTATACTCTGTAAGCACAACTTTGCCACTTGTTTCTCTGTCTAACTGTCCATACTAGCATCGATCTTTCTCTCCCCGTCAACGGTTCCATCAGTATGTGCCCAACCACCCGCCTCGGCCATCGTCATTGACCCCTTTCTCAGCCCGTGTAGGACCAACCTGGACCAGCAACTTGCTCAATCTCTATCTCGGCACTATTGACGCTTTCTTGCAATACGACAACGTCTTGGGTAAGACCGTCTCTGTGCCCATATATACAGTCGTCTAACCTCCAAAAGGCTTCAACATTGGAAATGAAATCGTAAAGGACACCGAATCCACCGTCTCCGCTCCCTTTATCAAGGCCGCCGCTCGTGATGTTAGAGCCTACCTCAAGTCAAAGAGCTCGAGCGCACTCGTCGGCTACTCGTCCACCGACGGATCCGGCTGGCGTGATCCCCTGGCTCATTACTTGACGTGCGAGTCGGACGACACTTCGATCGATCTCTGGGGACTCAACAACTACCGATGGTGTGGAGACTCTGGCTCCGTTGCATCCAGCTACCAGGAATCTCTCACCGCTTTCAGCGATCTTCCTGTCGCCGTCTACTTTTCGGAATACGGATGCAACACCGTCACTCCTCGCACCTGGACCGAAGTCCCTGCTCTCTATGGCACCGAAATGTCCGCCGTCTACTCTGGTGGTGTCGCCTTTTCGTACTTCCCAACAAACGACGCAAAGAGCTTTGGAATGGTCACCGTCGACGGCAACACTGTCACCACCACTGCCGACTTTACCAACCTCGCCACTCAGCTCACCGGAGTCACCACCATCACCACCCCAGCCCAAGGATCGGGCAGCGCCGGTTCCGTTCCTGCATGCCCCAGCGTCAGCGCTAACTGGCTCGGAACTACTACCGTATGTCGAGATCTTTTCGTTTCCAATTCATGCACTAATACTTGTTTAGCTTCCCCCAACACCAAATCAAGCTGAATGCGACTGCGTCTGGAAATCGTCCCCTTGCGTCTTCTCGCCCCAGACCGTCAACCAGTCCGCCCTCTTCTCCGAGTTGTTTGCCAGCGGCTGCACCTTGCTCGCATCCAACGGTGGCTCTTGCGATGCCATTGGTCAAAACGGCACCACCGGTGTCTACGGAGAGATCTCCTCTTGCGATGGACGTGAGTGCACGCTCCAAACTGACAGACTTCAAAAGCTAACTATCCCCCTCAGCAACGAAATTGACCTGGTTGTTCTCTCAGTTCTACCTTGCCACCAATAACAATGCCCAAAGCTGCAGCTTTGCTGGCAACGCAACTGTAAACGCGGCGTCCCCAACCACCGCTTCCGAAGTCAACGCTGCCGTTGACGCGTGCTTCGCCGCCACCCCCTCGGTCTACACGCCCGTCGCACCTACTACGACTCTACCCCCAGCCGGCGCTTCTACTGGTACTTCACGCCCTTCGGGCTCTAGTGGCTCAAACGGTGCTGCCGGTCTCTTTGCCGATCGCTTGGCAATCGTTGGCGTCATGGTCGCTACCCTCTGCATGTTGGGAGGCGGTGCTATGCTCGCATAAGGACATTGTTTTTTTAATTCGCCAGATTTGGTGTGAACCATGCTTTTCTTCATGTTTAAAAGGACATTAGATATCTACACGTTCCTTGTCGCCCACATTATTCTTTCTCTTCTACCATAATATAGGAGTATTTCCACAATCGTCCGACTCTTTTTACCAACCTGAGGCGTGTTGTACTCCGTACATGCGCGCTTTGCCTCTACCCGCCATGCCCCCACGTTTCCCTCCCCGGGTGCCTCCTCGTAAGCCAGTGGGAGAAAACATCCGCGGTCCACGAAGATCAGAATCCATGTTGTGGGACATGAACAAATCGCCAGAATGACCTCCAGCTCTGCGCTCATATGCTTCTCGGGTCTCTTGCGCAATCTCCTCACGTAGAGTCGACGTTTGTTTTTCGTCCCTGAGTTCAATAAGAGCCCGGAGTTCTTCGTTTTCTTTTTCTAGTCGTACCAGCTCGCATTCGCGCTCCAATGCCACGACATCAGGCGAGCTTTGTGACAAGGTGTCGCGTGCTCGTATGGAGAGATCGGACGGCAGGGCCTCACCTCCGTTTGCGCGCAAGGCCAGCCTCAACCAATGCGAGATCTTGGCTAATCCCACCGATATCTTTGCGGTTTCCTCCAGCTCGCGTGAAATAGCCGAACTTTCTTTCAATAGTAGTTTTTGTTCGTATTGACGGGTGAGGGCGAGTTCGTGCTCCTGCGAAGCATGCTGTGGACATTATTAATTGAGAATCACAGTCTTGACTTGTGAAAAGCGTACTGCGTGAACACGAAACCGGCTCATGACATTCTCAAGTGTCTGTTCGTACTCTTTGACGAGTGCGGCAAGCTGTTTGTTGTCATTTGCGAGGTTTTGGTTTTCAAGTGTGAACTGAGTATTTAACTTCTCCAGCTCTTCTTCAAACTTTTCTGGTACAGAGAGACTTTAGTGTGGACACCCGAATATGGAGGACACTACCTTTCGATAAATCCATATTAAATCGTCTGAGCGGGTAACCAGTGCCCGAATGAATTGCCTTTGTCTAAAGTATGGTGAGAATCTTTTTATAAATGGCCGCTCGTGGTGATGATAGACCTTGAGTGCTTCAGCCTGGGACCGTAGGTCGGCTGTCACTTCTCTATTCTCCTGAAGCTGGTCTGAAAGTTCAGATATGAGATTCCAAACTCGTAAAAGTTCAGCGTCTACATCCGCCTGTACTATCATGGTTGGCCAATGGTCTGTGCAAAACTTGCCGACTCCCCCTGCCACCTCATAATGCCTCCCAGACCTACTCCTTCGTCCCGGAAACCAAATCGGCGGCAAGAAGCTGCTCATAAAGCCCTTCCTAAGAATTTGGATTGGATACCCTCTGTCAGTCGCAGCAGCGGCGTTTTAGATGACAATGATGGTGACTCGTATGTGACCTACTTAGTAGAGCCACTAGTCCTTTACTTTATTTGGTAGCCTCAAAGACTATACAGTGCAAGAGACATACCGTCGTTGGATCGATGAAAAGGTAACACGACGGCCAATGCGATATTTGAAACCCGCCAATATCACTTTAGCTTTTAGAGTATGAACGAAAGGGAGATGTAGGCTCCGAGCGTTCCAAACTGGATCGAGAAGATATTATACGGCGACTACGTGAGGTCTCCCCTTCGCTTTCTCGAGCACTTGATTGATTGGTTTGCATAGGTAAGCTACGAGAAGGACTACTGGCATCGAATCGAGATGATGCCTTTGCCACCGAAGGTGAGGGTTAAACTTTATGATATCTGCACTCCTCACATTATACTTCAAGTTTATGAAACCTCCCTATACCTGGCCGCAGCGTACGGAGTCTCGGATCAAGTGACAGCTGTATCGGCGCAAATTCTTCCTCCTTCTAGAATCCTATCCCCCAAAGCTTCCGCCAAGATTACACAAGACCGTAACGTACGAGGGGCTACCCTTTTTCTGATAATGCTCCATCACCTTCGACTTGCGACACTTTCTGCGTCTTCCCTCCAATGGGTCGTCGTAGCACTCTCTCATCCATTTGTGACACACAATCTTTCGGATTCACATCTTTGTTGGCTCAAACAAGTGGTGATGGCCTGGAGATGTGGGAATCACCACAAAATTTGGAATTTGACCTCTAATCAAACCTTGGATACCATACTACTGCCCTCTTTGACTCAAGGGCCGCGCGGACGTCGTGAAATGGCAGCATTTGTGGCGGAAGCTGAAGGATTCCGTTGCCGGGTGCGCGAGATGGCCTGGAAAGTAACGGTGACTGCATATCGAGAGGAAAGCGAACCTTGGCTTCTGCGTTCCCTTTCTCTTGCTAGTGATGACACTTCTTGGATCTCGACCAAACAAAAGACCCAAGAGGCCTTACTTGTTCCTGGTGATAAGCCTCGATGGAAATTATTCAGATCGAAGACGTCAGGGTAATTATCCTCAGGTTGCCTGAATAGTCTCGTCCTTGGCTCCCAAATTAATCTCCCGCGCTTTTTGGTGATTCAGTGTGCATATCGAGCGACCGAAGCGCGTATATATATACAGACGGGTATCTCTGGACCATACATGAAATGACATGACACTAGACAAGAAATAACACGGCGAAAAAAAAGGCTTGGGACTACGTGAGGGGCACGAGAGTCAACAGAATTGCATCGGAAGTGGCGATGAATATTCCTTCCACCTGCCTATCTTGAGGAGGGCTGCCGGGAAGTGTCAGAGTGTTATCCAATGGCATATTGCGGGATTGTACGTACTCGGGGAAGGTGCGCAACGTGAAATTGCAGGTTGCAAAGGGTCCACCGTTTGGACCCTCGACATCGGTCATCCACCCTCTCACAACGTCCATCGCCCCTGTGAACTCGCTCCTTTCGCTCTTATTTTCGATGAACTGGAGCAAGTCCTGTTTAACGGCGAGGCCTTGTGGGAAAAAAGAGTCGTCTGACCAATAAAGGAGACTGGCACTCTTTTGGGTAAACCTGTCGAGTAGTAAGGCGAGCCGATCAGATCGTTCTGGTAGCTGGGAGAAAGGTGTCGGTGGTCCATTGGGAGGGCCTCTGTATATTACTCCTTGAGAAGGACCCACTCGGGTCGCCCATCTCTGATCGACTGGTTAAAGGCAATCGAACCGGTTAAAATAGGGGCTTACGAGAAACGCGAGATGGCCTGCAGTAGGTGTGAGCACGTAAACACCTCCAGTTGCAAGAGCTGCTCTTGTGTTGCCTGGGTCATCCGTAGCAAGGGAAAGTGTTCCCACCACAAACTAGACGCCGTCAGATTGCGAAACCAAGATTAAGTTCAGGAACTCACATTCTTAGCGACACTGCGTGACTAGGGTGAAATTGTTAAAAGTTGGATGACCGCAATCTACACACTTACCAGAGCACAAAGGGCATAACCACCGTCCTTGCGCTGGAGACGCATATACGTCAATGTGGCCGACAAATCGCGCTCAAGGATCTCGCTGATGGTTTCGGTTAGAGGAAGGTGTGCCCGAGAGAAGTGAAACCATACAAGTGCAGGTTCCGGGCCGCCTGCTCTTCCTCCGCATGAACCAGTGTGAAGAGTGACATTCCCATGAGCTCCTGAGGGGACCAGCCTGTCGAGGATCGATTAATCTAGTGATAGAGCATGTAATAGTCCAAATCCCACCTAAAAGCTCCGTAACCGAGTCTGTCGCGTATACGCAACGGGCCTATAATGTCGTCATTGACGGAAGCAGTACCGGAAGAAGAGTATTTACCCTCTCGGTAACATCATGAAAGATCACTAAGATTCGAAGGGGGGGGAAAGAGTGAGGTTCGAAATGGAGATGGTACGGTTGGCTGATGCTCACCACAAGATCGCTTCTCTTGACGTTCCATGGGGGGAGATAGTTGAAGGATTGACGAGTTGGTGGGCTTTAATAGCTAGACGGCTCATAGACTAGCAACCACGGCCAACCCTTGTGTGTTCTGTGTAGGCCTTGCCCTGAAAAGGGGACATAAACTCAAATCTCGCCTCTTCGGGTAAATGTGGTCAACAACACGCACAATTGCTGCTGGTGACGTTGTGATCGTGTGGATGGTGCGCAATCCCTGCAGACGGTCCTGAATATTCCTCAAAAAATTTGAGCAGACACGCGAATCGATGGTCCCGGTGACGGTCACGCCAGGCTTGGAGATTAACAATCGATTTGGTGTATTTAATCACACAGATTTGATCGGTTTACCGTATGGAACGAAGGTCTCATCTCGCAACGGCCGGGGATTCGTCTATGTGCTCAGACCGACACCAGAACTCTGGACCCTCTCTCTTCCTCATAGAACACAGATTCTCTACATAGCCGATATCGCGTTCATTATATCGTGTTTGAACATTCGTCCCGGCTCATCCGTAATTGAAGCCGGTGAGTCTGACTCTATACGCATCTTGAAGAATCCAGTTGTTTCTGAACCACGAGTGTGTCAGGTACTGGCTCAGGCTCCTTTTCACATTCGGTTGCCAGGACTATTGGCCCCTCTGGCCGTCTGCACTCGTACGAGTTTCATGAGGAGCGAGCTACGAAAGCGAGGTAGTCATTAGACGGTTACTCATTCCAGTTTTCCGGCTCTGATCCATTGGCCAGGGACGAATTTGCCCTCCATGGTATGACAATGGTCGAGCTGTCCCACCGTAATGTTTGCCAACAAGGTTTTGCACTGCTCGACGAGGCAGACGCAGGTAAGGTGGCGTCCCATACCGATTCTGCTACCTCATCTCACACTACTCCATTTTAGTCTTTCTTGACCTGCCGGCCCCTTGGGAGGCTGTCCCGCACGCTAAGTTAGCAATGAAAGTAAGTATGCGCCCGCGTCCCTGTCGATCAATGCAATGCCTAACCTCCTCCGTACAGAAGAATCGAGTGACGCATATATGTTGCTTTAGCCCCTGTATAGAGCAGGTGCTACGCACAGTCAACGCCCTGAATCGCTCCGGCTTCACGGGTGGGTGGCGTCCACATAAAATTTCATCAGTCTGATGTGCATCAGATCTGACGATGTACGAAACGCTCTTACGTCCACACGAAGTACATCAGGTCCCTAAACTCGTATCGATCGATTCGATAGTGGAGCAAGTCAAATTACACGAAATAAAGAAAGAACAGAGACGCCTCCAACAGGTGGAGGCTTCTGACAAGAAGAGAAATAACCTCAAGCGGAAGCGGGAACAGACTGAAGAGGGCGGCCCCGATCTGGATCTAGGCACCGGCGATCAGAAACGCAGACGAGATCTGGACGCATCCCACCCATCCACAGCCGTCGACGTCGATAGCACAGTCACTAAACATACCCTAGACCCTTCCTCTCCGCCTTTAAACCACAAGGAAGCGAGGTTGGCTGCCCTCGCCACCTCCACACCTATGTCAAAGCCCATGCCAGAGGTTCGCGGGCATACTTCATACCTTACATTCGCCACACTTTTACCAGCACTGAACAATGAAATGGTTATGGAGAAAAATGATGACCCTGACAACGTCGGGGCCAGATGGGAAGATACAGAGACGACAGATGCTTTTGATCAGCTGCTAGCAAGCATTCCAGAGGATGTCAGTCTTTTAATTTTCTGGCTTTCTCGGCATGATACTGAATTGCAACTCCATCTAGGAGCTTGACCGGGTATTGGCCGGCCAAGCCTTGGCTGACGGCTGACTAGCTCGACAAAAAACCACAATACAAAAATGTTTATTACATCGCAACAGTTAACATGCGTTCTAACGTGTCCGAGTCGATTTTCGGACGCCACTGCGAGGTTCACGTTTGAGTGGCGTCCTTCTCAGTCGCTTCGGTCTCGGTACCGTCTCGCCTTCTGACGTCGAACTATCAGACGAAAGCGGTCGTTTTGTTTTCCTATTCGTCTTCATTTTCGTTGGCTGCTGCACCGGTTTGGATGTGTTCTGCACGTGGTCAGAACGTTCCGCCGCATACTGACGTAATGTCTTTGGAAGTCTTTCCTCCACAACAGTGACAGACGTAACTGTATCATGGTTCTCCTCGGGTAGAGGGTCGGACCACGAACGATGAGGATCGTAATCCGCGGCCGGAGAGGCCTCATCGTCACCAGGTGTTAATGAGTCTTCGTGGACCTGCACTATGCGAGTTTTTGGCAAAGAAAAGTGCTCAATAACGCCTTCATACTCGGTCAGGAAACCACCAGGTGCTGATGGTACCTATGCACGATTTAACTAGGATCATAAGATCAGACTCCATAACTCACCTCGCCCTTTGCAAGAGAGGCAACTGCTTCGGTAGTTCCATAGTCCTCCATGAGTCGCTTTCGTAACCTGAGTCCCTGAATCAGACGCGTCCATCTTTGAATGACTCTTTCGTATCGTTTCGCCTTTTCGGCTTGATCAGCCGCACGAGCAGACTCCCAATAAGCCTGTACAAAATTGAGTACAAAGAAAATCGAGTTAACCAATCGTCAGACCGAAAGCACAAGATCTTCGTGTTCGACTGCAACGACCACCCCCGTGATAATTGGGTTGGCGTGACCCTTTCGAAATTCAAATCCAGTCTGAACCCTTTAATCAGCATTTGTGCATAAAATAAGATGATCAAAAGGAACATACGACGGCAGGGGCGTAGTCAATTTGCAGTTGGCGAGTGATTTTGGCAATCCCCTGGACTAGTAGGGCATGAGATATGTTCAAGATAGGTGATAAGGACATACACGGGAGATGTGCAGCTCCACGGGGTAGCATAGTTGGGACGAACAGGTTGATGTTTCCAAAGTCGTTCTTAGGTACTTTTCCCTGTATCGCATAAACACAAGGCCCGTAGGAATAACCGTGTGCTTACATCGACCACTGGCTCTGGAATGTAGAGCTCCGTTTGCCATTCAGCGTAGACACCTTGTGTTGGGACTTCGGTTGGAGCATCGGCTTTCGCGAGCTCCACAATGCGTTTACGATTGAGAGTGTGTGCGCGTTGAGCCACTCTCTTAAGCGGCTGTTGTCCAATCTGAATTATCCTACCCTCATGCAACCACGTCTCCGCTGTGCGTAGCCGTTGGACGTTAGATCTCGGATAGACGGACATCCCTCGAAACTTTCCAATCTCTTGTAGTGGATAAATCACTTCGTCTCGGCGCAAATGACGCTCCAAAGCGTAACTTGATACCACATAGACAAAATTAGGAACAATACCATCATTAGGCAGTGTAACTCACATGGGGTGATCTTTAAATCCGCCAATGGACGTCGGCATCCCTTCTATGTATTGCAGTGACTGAAACTCCGCGTCTTCGATATCATCGCGGTGCTGAAAACGAGGATGAGAGGTGATCATTGTTTAAATACGACGGGCATACTAGACGATAAGGGCGAGTAAGGATTCCGATGACTCTTGCCCACCAGTCAGATTGACCCCTTCTGGATGACGCTCTCGCCTTTGCGGTTTTGGCACCATACTCGCGAGCATATCTCATTGTCACGTCTCTGGCATATCCATCTGTCGAATGTGGGTCGGATAACCTTGTAGGCATCTAGCCCTCTTACCTTCTTCATACGCCACCACATACATCATGCGATTGATACGACAATTCGGAGGGGGCTCAAACATCTTTTTCTTATCGACAAGATAGCGAATAGGGTCAATCGGTATCCACCGTCCTTCAGCGCGTGAAAAAACTTCGGTCCAAACGACTGGTGGCCAGCCTTCCAGGGGGGGTTCAACATCAAAAGGGTATGAGAGAGTCAAACGGCGTTTATGGATTTTGGATCCACCCCGGGGCTTTGCAGTATCGGACGAATGCTCTTCGGGCGGAGACCCTGGTTGTGGGGTGTGACTAGGGTCCGGTTCAGCTAGGGCATGGTTTGTAACGGGTTCAGAGTCTTCGGATTTGATCCTTTCAGATTTGCTGCTCCATGGGACTGCTTGTAGACTGACAACGAGACGCGCCGGAATATCTAATGCTCGACATAGCGCCGTAAACAGCAGCGAGCTGGTGTCAGCAGAGCCCTTTCTTAACAGAGCATGCTTCATCAGACTCTTTTCCGACCGTAGCCTGTCGGAATTAGGCAAGGAATCATCGATCTTGTCTTCCGATATTGCTCTACCTTTTCCCTTTGCATCCCTTTTTTTACGTTGTTCGTTTATCAAGCGCTGCATTTCCACTTCTTGAAATGTCTGGTTTATAATGCCCTTATTGGGTTCGATTCGAAAGGTTGTATGCCACCAGTCGGTAAGCTTGAAACATGCGCTTTCGAATAGACGTGCCCGGCGGCTTGCATCTGGTTGTGTCTTTGGGTGAATCATTGAAAAGGCTAGTTGGAGGGGGAGCGGTGTGAGTGAAAGGAGCCGAGCCTAGAGAAGATTAGTCAGAAATCCACCCGGGGGTGTGTTGATTATGCCTTACGTGGAGTAAAGGATCATTTATCCAACGATTACGGTAGGAAAAGCTTGCTAACAAGGCGATAGTATGCATTTTGTGAGACTCGAGTCTGATTATTCTCTGTAGGGGATCGGCAGTGCGCTTCCTAGACTCTTTTATAAGACATGGCTCGAAAGGGTTTGAGAACGTTGCTTCTACTTTGGAATTTTGGTCCTATCCTCAAGGATGACATCAACAGCCAGGGTTGGGATTGTGGTCTGCCCGTTGTTCTCATTCATGATATCCACCTCCTCCCAATCCATATCGTCATCACTCTCTTCGACATTATTAGATGGAGTTTCGGGGTACAGGGGCATTGGGCGAGGTTCAGCAAGAAGTGGCAAAGATTGTATATCGGCTGCTCGTTTGTCGTGTGTCACTGGGTCATTAAGGTCGGGATGAGTAGTTACTAAATCTCCATTTGTGAAAGTTTGAGTTTGCGAACGAAATTTGGAATTAGAGGCTCGTTTGGCCATAAAGGGTCGGCAACGGTGGAGGTCAAACTTGGACCCAACTCAAAAAATGCCGGCAATAGGAGAGATGCTGGCTGGGATTCCACCCGTTTCCCGATATTGGATGTTAGCTATTCTTGCTGTCGCTGGCGCCGTGGTGAGTCCTGAAGACTGCCAGCTAAGTGCTCACTGTTGCTTACGGTGAATGTAGCAAATACACATTGTCAACCCCTATCAGCTCTATTTCAGCTTCAATACCGCGTTTGTAACCTCCTTCCAGGTAAACAGCTCCTTGTAATCCCAAAACCGACACTCATCGTCGACGTAGCCGTGGCGGTTGCTCACCACATTCCTCTACCACGGGCCACTGGGCTATGAGCTTTTGCTCTACTTTCTTTGGTTGTACGTACGACGGATTTCAAGAAATCACCACGTCTCATTCGATTATTCCCAGCTTTCGATATGGTCGATGGCTCGAGCAAACATTCTTCGCAAATAAGCCCGCCGAATATTTAATGCTCTTAATCGTATCTGCTGCTCTTATTGTCGTAAGTTGAATCCCTGCCAGATGATGCTCAAGCTGATTTTTTGTATGCTTGCAGCTCATCGCTCCCCCGTTCGCCCTACCATTCTTACAACCTTCGTTGGCATTTTCCTTGATCTATATCTGGAGTCGAAAGAACCCGCATGAGCAGGTGGCGCTCTTCTGGATCATACAATTGCCAGCACCTTATGTGAGCTTATTTTCCTCTCCAGCGAACGACTTTCTAACAAAGGTGTAGCTTCCCATTGCAATGATCGTAATATCGGGGATATTGGCTGGCAGCCTACGATCACTAGGCGCAGACATTGTTGGATGCATTGTAGGACACATTGTGTGGTTCTTGATGGAGGTTTGGCCATTGGAAATGAGCTCTGGGGCCGGCTGGTCACCACTCAGACCACCTCAAGCCTTGTAAGCTCTCTCTCTCTCTCTCTCTTGGGGGGCGCTCTACCATGGCACTAACCTCATTGCAGAAAAGATTTGCTAGGAGACCTTTAATGTTATATCTATTGTAACTGTATAAAATTCACCGTTTTCTATGGGATAAATCTCGTCGAAGATGATTAATCGGGAAGACGCCGGAAGTAACCGGCAAAATCTCTTGATAATGAAGAAATTTTGATTTGATTCATTCGTCCCAGAACCGAGTCATGTACGAGAATGCCTGATCGATCGTCGTATACATCTTTGGACCTAGCCATTAGCGAGATGGACTCTGAGAGTTGGAATCCGTCGTCTTGGAGGTCTAAAAAGATAGCACAAGTGTGTTTGACCGTCTTTCTTGAAGTGCAGTCGGTTATTAATGCTGTTTGCAAGGCAGTGGAATACTCCGACCAAGATCATTTAGACAAGTTTAGTGCGCTGTTTTGGACGATTGGGTCGTTTCTCATTCTATACCTCAAATGGCAGAGTTCGAACCAAACTCAAGGCATTGCCACCTCTTGTCACCCCTTCCGAGGTGTGTGACGCGTGTTTCGTGGCGAGGTACTTGAAATATTGACAAAAGCCGCAAGATCGAACGTCTGCGATCGCAATTAGCGTCGGTACAGCTGGGACAAGCCTTTCTTCTTCATGCCGGCGATTGCGCAGAGAGCTTTGACGCATGTACCCATGTGCGTGACTTTGGCACTTTTGAACTCATTACTAAACGAACCACAGGAGAATATCTCAAACAAGATCGGGCTTATATTGTCCTTCTCTTTGATTCTCATTTGGGGAGCACGACTGCCTGTGGTTCGTATTGGGCGCATTGCGGGCCAATTCGCCAAGCCACGATCCAGTAAAACAGAAAAACTTGCTGACGGAAGAGAAGTGTTCAGCTTTCGGTACGCGCGAGCACTTGCCTTGGCAACAAACGTCTCCTAACTCTCCTTTCCAGCGGAGACAACGTCAATGGGCAAGTAGATCCGTATTTTAAGACGTTTCAATGACGGTTCTTTTAGACTTAGTCCAGAGGACCGCACGCCCGATCCACAACGAATGCTTAGGTCTGTGCCTTGACAGCTCACCAGTAGAATGACGATGAATGATTTCGTAGTGCATACTTCTACTCTACAACTACTCTCAATTATATTCGTGGGCTACTTACATCTGGGTTTGCGTCGCTGAATCACCCAAGGGACTGGTCTCTAGCCCACGTAAGAAGCCCTGCGTTGAGGTTGTAACACTCTGGTATTTATCGCAACAAAATTCTGACAAATTCTGACAGAGAAGACTTCGAGCGAATTACCGAAGGATTGGCGGATGCACTTGATTTCAGTCGTACTATTGGAGCTGGTGAGGGAATTGCTTTCGAGCAAGGAGGTCCTAAAGGAGTTCACGGCGAGGTAGACTTCTATACGAGGTAAATGACCTCCCGTACATGACACGTATGGTCACGCATGCTTACCAAGTCCAGCCATGAAGGCCTTATGCTGGACTACGAGGAGGCACTTACCCGTCTATTCCCGTTACCACCTGCATTACGATCGCCAGCATCCTTCAATGGAACTCCTGTGGTACCAGGGACACCCTTGCGGAATCGGCAGACTGATCCTTTAACAACTGCCAGCCGCTCATCCAGCAGACGTCCGGTCCAGAACACGTCCTCCACTCCACTCCTTGCGGAGGCACTCGATAACGTATGGGGACAGTACAACACATCCGCGCACTTTCTTTGGATAGGGGACAGGACGCGCCAATTAGATGGTGCACATGTAGAATACTTCCGAGGCATCCGAAATCCTATTGGAGTCAAAGTTGGCCCTTCCATGGAGGCTGAGGAACTCATACGATTAATTCAAGGTACGAACTCGCGTCTGTATATGGATTTTCTGATACATTTTCAGTGTTGAACCCTGATCGCGAACCCGGTAGATTGACATTGATCACTCGCTATGGTGCCGAAAAGGTATGCACCAAATCATAAATCAATTTTTTGTTCTCTGGCCATCTTAATGCATCATCATTAGATCGGAAAGTTTCTTCCTTCGCACATAAAGGCCGTCCAAGAATCTGGTGTTCCAGTCATTTGGATATGTGATCCAATGCACGGAAAGTAGGTGCTTCAAAGACCAAACGACATCAGAACTCAAGTTATTTTAGTACTTTAACATCTACTAGTGGCTTGAAGACGAGGAATTTCAACACGATTGTGTCAGAAGTGACATCTTGCTTACGTATCCATACCGAGTGCGGCTCGGTATTGAACGGTGTTTCATTAGAGTTTACAGGAGAGATGAGCGACGATGGATTCTCCGTAACCGAGTGTTTGGGTGGTAGTATGGAACTTACAGAAGAGCAGTTAGGTCTTCGTTATCAAGTAAGTGTACAAGTTCACTCGAGCCATTCATACCAACGTACTCGTTAGTCATTTTGTGACCCTCGCCTAAACTTCGAGCAAAGTCTCGGTGAGTGAGGACCTAGCCGCCGACTGTATCCTGCTAAATCCCGTTTTTGCCAAGATCTTGCCTTTCTCCTGTCAAACCACTATAAGAAGGAACGAAAAGGAATACAAAAAAGGGAGAAGCCAGTGACCATGGAGGGGGCTTTTGCCGACCGGCGTTAGGTTCAGATACTAGCGAGAAAACATCAAAAGGAAAGATTTTTGAGATCGAACTCTTTCTTGATCATTTGTTAAAACTTTTTCTCTGAAATTACAATACCACTCGTCTCTGAGTAGAAGCTACTTTTGAGAAAGGAATGCGGCGGATGGAATTTGGGATACGTGCAGGGAAACCTATGCCTCCGCTGTGACTACTGCAGCTGTTGGAGGGGCATTCGCAGGACCGCTAGAGGTTTGAGGAGGACCGCCAGTTCGGCGTCCTTTCCCTTTGGCTTTTCCTTCTTCACCCGTCTCTATAGTTTCTCCGGCAGCCCTTCTACTCATAGCAGCCCCAAGGGCTTGAGTGCGGAACGCCAAACCCCGCGTCTTTTCGATTACTGTTTGATACAAAGGTGCTGGCGGTCGATTGATATGAATGACATTCTATAAGACGACCATAAGCTTGATGTTTAGACGCATGATCAGAACCAAACCTTTTCGAGATCGATCTTGGCATCGGCACCCATACGCATATCGCGAATAAGATTGACGATCCACTTCTCTCCTTCCTCTTGACTCAGATTAAGACGTGCGGACAGGTCACTGGAAAGGGTGTGAGAACAATACACAAAGACGGCCCAGGGCGATCACATACTCTATATCGATCTTTTGGTGTATTCGACAATATGCTTCGCTAATGAGATAGCGTGCATTATCCAAGAAGTCTTGCTTCAAATCGACCAAGAAAAAGTCATTTTCGGTCACTCGTTCTGCGATCGCCAAGGACTTTTGAGCCGCCTCGAAGTCGAATTCGACGTATAGCTCGCGTAAGAATTGGGTCACCGGATCCTTATACTGGTATTCTTCCATTTGTATAATCCGTACTATTTCTTTCAAGGCATGTTTTGCTCGTCCCGATGCAGCGGATGCCGCCTTTCGAGTGACAATCGCCGCTGCCGCCAAGTATCGTAGTATCCAGGGGCATGAAGTTTGGATAGTATTGAGGTATGCAGGAGATAGGAATGTTTCCAACAGTAGTGTGCGACCTTGAGCGTGATTGAAGTAGACGAACAGGGACCAGTGAAGGAGCCATGTGCGGGATTGCAACTGGGCCAGCGCAGACTCGGATGAGGGAGTGGGGATTGGATTGGATGTCGTCGAATTGGTACGCGAATCAATAGCCTCACGAAGAGAGTTGAGCTCTTCGAGAGCGGTATCCCAATTTCCGGAGAGAATGTCGCAAGCAAGTTTGCCCCAATGCGCAGAAAGATTTAGATCTGCATCGGTTGAAAGGATTCGAAAGTGGTAAAGATAATCTGCAGCTCCAGAGTAATTGCCGTAAGTATACTGAAACTGTCCAAAGGTGTACAAAGCAGAAATGTGTTCCAAGGTGAGCTACAGGGGGGTTCAATGTAACCAGGTGTTAGAAGTAGGGAGGAGTAGAGCATACATTATAATGCTCTTTCAGGTAGTTTAAATTTTGCATCTTATCCTGACGGAGAGCTTGGGCGACTTCCTCTCGTTCGATAACGTCAAGTACGACCTGAGCTTCGGTTTGCAATCTTTGATTTGTTTGGACGGCATCATCTCTCTTTTGGGCGAGTTCTGTCAACTTTTCGTCAATGAGTGGCTCGGCAGATTGAAGAGGCAAAAAGGCGACCTGGAGGTGGATCCTGATCTGGGTAGAGTTGTTGAAAGAGATCGAGTGTAAAATCGACCATATTGGTGCCACGAGCGAGCTCGTACTGGGCAAATCGCACATCTTCTTCCGGAAACAGCGATAATTCTGAAAGATGGGCTAACACAGGAAATGCTAGATGCCTATCCATGTAGGGAATCAATTTTTGAGAAATATCATACTCTGCCATTGTGGGAAGAGTAAGCTCGGTATACTGGAGGTGAGGGACAAGCAAAGCTTCTTGGTCTCGACGATGACGGCCATTACCCGCAATCTACCCTCTTTTATCAAGGACCCGGCTGTTGGATTAATAGGACCTGTAAGTAACTCGATTGCTTGCCAATGCTGATGAACCCAAGTTTTGACACGTCTCCAGCGCTGTTATGTCTCTCTCATCGAGAACCTGCATCTCTCAGACGTCGTCTGTCTTAAATTAGCGATATCAAAGGGATTGGGTATCGCAATCGTGCTCGGAGGAGCGGTCATGAAGGTTCCTCAATTACTCTTGAGTGAGTTTGGGAGCAACCTCTCTGTTCTGGTTCATAACGCCTGACCTCTTTCGTCCAGTTCTCAGAGCAAAGCATGCAAAAGGATTGTCGTTACCAGCTTTTGCCCTTGAAACACTCGCCTATCTCATCACACTTATTTACGCGTACCGCAATGCGTATCCATTCTCCACCTATGGAGAAAACTTCTTCTTAACGATACAAAATGTGGTTATTACCCTTCTCATCATTTATCTCCTTCCGAGTGGCCAAAGCCACCTCACCACCAAACGGGCAAGGTCCAACTCTCCCGCTGTGGCAATGGCTGGTGTTATCGCCATCTTCACTACCTATATCCTTTTGACTATTCCGATGAACATGCTCCAGCTATTCCAATTGGGCACTGTTCCCATTTCTCTCTTTTCCAAAATTCCTCAAATCTCCGAAAACTATCGTAACCAGTCGACTGGCCAATTGTCCGTCTTCGCGGTCACTTCTCAAATATTTGGCTGCGCTGCACGTCTCTTTACAACTGCCACCGAGATGGGAGATTCGCTGGTTTTTGCTGGATTTGCATTGGCTCTCGTTTTGAACCTCGCGCTCGGATGGCAAATATGGATGTATTGGGGTCAAGGTGTGCCCACTTCAAAGGAGCATTGGCCAGAAGAGAAGCCCGTCATTTCGTCCAACCCGCCTGCGGAAGCCGTAGCCACCCACAATCACAGTCACGATGCGCCTTATGCTCACGTGAACGTTCCCGCATCATCCACAGGAGGGAGAAGATGGGCCAGAAAAGTGGATTAAATCTAGATCTAGCCGGCGTACCGTCGCCACCAGTAGCCGGTTCTGTGGACCCTGTCTTTGTCGAGCACGAGCTTATCCGACCATCACGTTGAATGGGGGTTAGTATGTTATTCTATCACGATGTGCTAATATATCGTTGTTTATGATCGCCCTCTGTATGGTCACACTTTGGTCCGCCTACACATAGTAGTCCTTTCACCAGTCGGAACGGTAACGCCGAACCGAGACGGCCAGCATATATATGCGCATCGATTACGCGTGATTTAAAGTGATGTCCTGCAGTCGTTGACGCACCCCCTCCTCCCCTTACTGTCAATCGCCAGCCTTGAGGGGACGACCTGTGTGCACGAAGTTTCCAAATCGTCCATCCAGGGTGATAACACAAACAACCTGCACCTCTGGACAACATAAAGATTGAGAGATTGATCCGGCCCGTTAGTAAGTAGGATGATCTTCCTTTTCGCTTCTCGGAGCCCGTGATTGGCATATCTTTTTTTGAATTTTGAATGAATTTTGCTCCAATTGTTTGAATGTGATAGCGGGTTAGCGTCCTGGGCCATCACAGTGGCCTTGACGCCCGATGGCTGCTGCTGCCTCAAGGCCAACGCGTGTCACTTACGGTTGCACGACGCGTTGCATGCCATTGAGAGCCTTAAACGTTCCGAGAAGAAACGGATCCCCTCTGTACTCTCCATTCTCCTTCCTGCCTCAAAGCCAATTTTTTTTTCTCTTTTTTTCCCTTTGGCTCGCCCCCCAATAGTCCCCTCCCCAAAACCGCCGCGCGGTAAATTCAGGGCAAATCCCGAGGTCTATTTTCATTGTCCCCACAAGTGACCGTGCGTTCAAAATGAGCCGAGTTTAGGCGAATTTGAAGCCGTCTGCTAACACTTTGGTTATTCAACTCTTCCAGAGATACGCCGCCAGCCAGCCAGCCAACCAAACAGCCGACAACCTCGCAGCAGCTCAACCCCACGCGCCACTATCGCCTCTGAAAAACTCTTTGGACCCTACCACGATAGCCACACACTCACCTGCCTGACGCCGCCCGCTTGCTTCCACAATGGCGACTGGACAAGTCCTCGTTCCTTCACAAAGGCAACCAGGATCGTACGCTCGCAAACGCAGGCATTCGGTTTCTGCTTCACACCACCCAGGATTCCAACTCCCATTTCCTCATGCACCAAAACCTGTCTCCCCTCAATTGACACCATCCGCCGTCACCGCCACTGGTGTGACGCCTCGCAGACGCGTTTCCACTGCACCTTTGTCCCCTCAGTCCCGCCCAGTGGTGATCGGTCACACTTCAAGTTCTCGTGCAAGCATCCAGCGACGGCTCGCCACCTATGGAGAACAAGGAGTAGCCGCATCCAGCCTCGCCACTCTCGAGGCGTCCTCCGATGGGTCAAACCATGTAGTCATGCAAATCACACTCGACGAAAACTCTCCCTTGAGAAAGAAGCAACGGCCCTCTGTTTCAGGGGACACGTCGTCGAGTGACGCCAAACCCGGCCTATGGAACGTGCGCACTTTCCCGTTCCACCGGGTTCGCCCAGGCTCAGAATCTTCCCGGAGAAGATTGGGTATCCCCTCTTTTGGCTGGCCCAAGCCTGCCTCTACGGCTCTGGCTTCACCCACGCCAGATACACCCATGGAAGACAGCGAGATGATGATGACTGTCCAGGACACTCAGCCGGGTGATTCCGCGGAGACCGCCAAGGCAGACACGGTCTTGAACGAGGAAACTTCGGGGCGACGTTCACCACGACTTCTTAGCGACGCCGCTAGTTCCTACAACGTTGCTGCAAATCCTCGGGAAGGCCAGCTCCGTTGTCGATCCACTAGCCCAAAGCCCCCTCCTTCGGTCTTACGGCCTATTCCTCGACCTATCACCAAATTCAGCCGCAGAAAAACCCCGTCTCCTCCTCCCCAGACAGCTCCACCACCCAGATTCTCCTCACCATTGGGCCCAGAGCGCCATGTCCTTCCGCCTCGTCCGCGATTCCCTCGCTCCATGAGCTCGAGGGGCGCGAACGAGTTGAGGTTCGGAAAGGACGGTTCAAGGATAATCAGTTTGGGTGAACGTGGGTCTGGACCGGACATGTACCGGCGCGTACTTTTACGCAACGCCCACATTGGTACCCGGAAGAGGGAAATAGCCCGTTTGGCAAAGCTTGCCGCGCAAGCTGAGCAAGAAGAGGAAGTCTACGTGATGAGACTCTGTGATACTGCCAAAGGAGGGGTTTTAGTTGTCGCAGAAACTAAACCAGTGGCCGTTCAGGAAGATTCTATCTCGACCGCGTCCGACGAGCCAACAGGAGAAGAAGAAGGGGAGACTGGTGAAAAAATGGAAGTAGATGTGCCCGAATGTGGCGACATTGAACTCTTACCCGACATTCCAGACATGGACTTCGAGGACGAAACTTCCTGATGTCTGGCTCCTCTACTTTCATTGGCTCCATATTTGCATATAGGTCCCCCGCGTGGTGACCTATTCACGACGGCCTTCACGTTTCGATCGGGCAAGCTACTCTCATCTGGATCTCTCATGGGCTTTCGGTTTCTCGGTTTCTCGTTTTCCTTTTTTTTTGTTTTGCTCAGGGGGCAACCCTGCTCATTTGCATGGATTCATCAATTCTCATTGCGATTCTTCACTTTTCTTTTTGCATTAGCTCTCCGTGTATGGAGCTGTTTTGTTCATGGTTTTGTAGTCCAACTCATAGTCTCTTCTCCCGTTCTTTGCCATCATGCATGTCCTCGTTCATTCAAATCAAATCATTGTCGAATTTCACTCGAGCCACAGTATGAATTCATGGTGCCAATCGATCAATGGTCCATTGCGACTCTCCGGTCCCTGCTGTGGTCTGCCGGCGGTACACGACACGGTCATGTAATCTGCTAGGCTTACCACTCCAGAATTCAATTTCCCTAAGGCGGTTGAGTAGGAATTGGTCAATAAAAAATAGAGACTCACTGCGGCACTACCCTCCATCCACCCCAGAATTCGGGCCTTGCTATATCTTTCGTCTCTGAATCATCTGTAACCCCAAAACGCTCCCTGACTTTCTTGACTCTCTGTGCAAGTTCCTCTTCGCCTATAACGAGGCTTTGGGGACTCGCCCACGCACCAATACGGCTATTCAGTGGTCGTGATTGATAGTACTGATCGCTCCGCTCTGCGTCGAGCTTTTCGATCTTCCCCACGACTCGTACCTGTTAATCAGTCAGTCATCCCGTACGGATGTCAGTTAAAGGATCAACCTGTTGGTGTGTCTCTCGCCAGTAGAAATTGAGAGCTGCCCACGGGTTCTCAAGTAGCTCGACAGATTTTCTTGAAGTATAGTTTGTGAAAAACACAAAGCCAGTTGAATCTACCTCTTTCAGGAGGACTGTGCGGTTGGATGGGATCCCTGTGGCCGTGGCGGTCGCTAAAGCCATTGCTTCTGGCTCACGAACCCTTGATCTTGGAGCAAAGGTCGGATTTGTAGCTGATGATCCACCTTGTTCTGGGTTTGCAGGAGACTGAGCGACCTTGAACCATTCGTGGAATTGTCTGAGAGGGTCGGGGTGGACTGACGAGGGTCCAAATGGAGGTGATTCATACTGCTCATGCGTTTCAATCTTGAGAGGAGTGGCCGACATAGTGGTCGTAATCGGCCTGACTAATGGTGTGACGAAATAGGGAGTAAAGTGGGGTTTCGTGAAAGAACGAGCAAATCTACTAGATGGTGCAAATATGCGAGCACGAATTAACATCAATCCTTGGAATTGACCGGTCGTGGTTGGGAGAGTGGCGATACAAAAAGCAGCCAGCCACTCTCAGGCAACCTTATCCCCCTCGTTCAATGTCTCAAATATCGCGTGCGGGTTCGCTTCGCACATTCAACGTCGGTGGATGTGAAGTCATCGACCTGGATTCTGATGACGACGAGGACCGTCCGCTTCATCCTTATTCGCAGTCATCTTTCGCTTCCGGGTCCTCATTCGCCACTACGGACATAGTAGACCTATGTGACAGTAGTGACGACGAAAAATTGGTATTGTTTTCTTTGTGACACCTCCCCATTTCTTTATCCAACTCTTTTGTAGGATCCGGCTTATGTTCTGAGTCAACTCTCTGCATCGGCTTCAGCTTCACGTCGTACACAAAGCTCGACAAATGTGTCAAGCTCGTGGGAAGATTTAGACAACCAAGAGACGAGCCTGTTTCCGCTGACAAAGAAACGGAAGAATGAAGACGAGTCGGGCAATACGAGAAAGAAGAGGAAGACCGCGGAAGAAGTTGCCAGAGATAAGGTGAGATGTTTGAAAAGTTGGTTAATCAAAAATCTCACTCTAAAGCAAGGGGCTCAAAGCGGTCGAAAGAGAAGCCATGAAGCAGCGCAAGAAGGATGAAAAGGAAGCGGAAAGGGAAGAAGCAAAGGTAGCTGGTGCTTTAAATTTCAGTGAGCATAGTTGATGAACGCGAACCCACAGGCAGCAAAAGCTCGAGAAAAGTTGGTCCAGCAAGCGCAAAAGGAGGCAAAGAAGCGATACGACGAAGTGAACAAAGTGGTCACAGACAAAAAGGCTACTCTCGTAGACTGCGTCGTAGAGGTATCCAGCCACATTGAGACCCACCCAGTATTTGGTGCTTGGCTACAAACTTTTGAGCGCAAATTACGGGAAAACTCGGCGGACTTCGTCTACAATTCTAATAAGTACAACTACCCTTATATAATGCAGTGGTGGAGACGTGTGGACAAGGAATTCAATGAGGAACTCAGGGAGTGGCAGCCGGTCGACGTTCCTTACCATGCGCTTGAGCCCATCATCGCGCTCTTCTATACAGCTGAAGACTTGATCAAGAAAGTGCGTTTACACCGTGACCAGGTTCTAGAAGAGATAGGGCACGTCAAGATGATGATCGACGAAGAATTCATGCGGCTAGGATCCAATGTCCGCGTACAGCGGTCCTCTGGGGATTATCAAGTATTTGTCATTATCACCGAGGCAAAGAGGTATTGCGAGAAGAACTCAAAGGAGGACGCGGATGCTCTTGCGACTTTCAGAATCCGCGCAAACGTCCAACAACGAGCACATGTCGTTACCTGCGAATCAAGACAAGAGATGGCACAGAAGCTACAGGATATATCCGCTGACATGGGCATAAAGCCCTACAAGTGAGTGAGGGCGATCCTATCACGAATTGTACTCAACCCCCCTTTATTGTGACAGGCTCATACGGCGCTCGCACCTTCCAAACGTGTCCGATATAAATGTCAAGTGCAAATCGACCTTTCAGGAGACGTATAAAGAAATGTTGATGAAAGTCTACAAATTCACTGAGCCTGTGGCCAACTCGGTCCTGACTCACAAGCCGACTCTCAACCAACTGATGGAATCGTACAATGAAATCGGAGATGAAGGTCAACGAGGGCTCTTATTCGAACGCGTGATGGTCCACCGACCCAACCAGGCGGTTCCATCGTCCAGGTCCATGAACACCAGTCTTTCGAGGAGGCTACACAAAGTCACATTCGGCCTCAATCCTTATGCATTTGTCGGACCCGACACTGCAATGAACATGCATCACTGAGCGGGATCTATTAATCAATTTTTTTTGTTCATTTAGCGTTGATAGCTTTTTGTAATCTTAGCTTGTTTAATAAGCTTTCTGTTCAAGTTCTCAAGTGGCACGATTTTTAACAAGGTCTCCAGTGTTCATTCCACTAGGTCTACAGGACGCAAAAAGGCGGTGTAAAAAACAAACGAGTGAACAGCGTCCGTAAACACAGGGAGGAACAGTCTTGATATCAAAAGAGATGAGGATAGATGAGGCATATGTAAAGATATTGGTAGAGAGGGGAAGGAAGAAAATGATTCATTGAGGATGTACTGAACGACTGCGCCCGCTCGTTGTCCATCTCGTGGTAGTCGTGACATGGGAACTGCTAGTCTTGAGTGTCCACCGGAGAGACGCTCAAGGCGGGAAGGAGGGGTGGGGTAGAGAGACCCATGTAGGGGGGACCAAGAATGCTGTAGACCTTTAGGCAGAAAGAGAGAGAGGAGATGCATTAAAATAGACGATGATGCAAAAAAGAATTGTCCGTGGAAACGTCTGGATATGACTCTATGAGGGAAAATAGCGTTGGAGATTCAACCGGTGCTTCAGAAGCGGAAAGGATTACGGCTTGGGGATGTGTGGATGCCCGGCAGCTGTTGCTGCTTTTTGGTGGGGCTAACCATAGCCAAAAGCTCAGGGAAGAGCTTTGACATCTTGTACATCTCGGCATCCGTCAGCTGTCTAGCGGGCTCCTTGAGCTCAGGGACTGGCTCCACAGGAGACTGCTTTCGTAGCGTCTTTGGTGGCGGATGCATCGAAGCAGCGGTCGTCGACATGCTGAAGCGAGAAGAGAGTACCGCATCCCGCGGTGGGTCGTCGAAGACATTGGGAGGGAGCAATCGGGGGTGCCCCGTCGAATGCGAGTACATGGACGGCGAGTCCAGTCGCAGGTCTGGGCGGTATGGCCGTTGGTCTTCGCGGGGATAGCGATTGGACTGTGCTCGGGATGACACCGACATTGGGTAGTCTTGTCGGAAGCTGCGCTCATCCCGTGTACGGCTTCGTTGATTGTTGTAGCGACGATCGTCGTATCGATCGCCTTCCGTATATTCCGACTTGATGATCGAGACTAGGTCGTCTCGGCCCTCTGAGCTCCGTGAATCGGGTCGCGGGTATTGATAAGGGTCATATGTTCTCTCGGAGCGAACTTCTTCTTGCTCGATTTCTTGTCCATAGTATCGGGACTCTCCACGCTTCGAGTCGGCGTAGCTTGAGGGTGCGTTCTGCTTGTAGCGTCCATTGTCCCGAGTGGAAGGGGCATGGGACCTGTCCCAATCGTCCTCCTTGTATCGCTGATCTTCGCGGATGGCGCCAAGACCAGCGTTGTTCGTGAAATAGGAGCGGCCGTCTAGGGACGGGCGGCGGGTGGTGTGCTGGCCCATGGTGACCCAGCTGCCGCGAGAGATGCTCTTCGGGACTCCGATTGCGGTACGACGATCAGCACTAGAGTCGTTGCTTCTCCAGTCTTTGGCATCCGACATCCTTTCAACGTCTTGCGAGCGACGAGCGATGGCAGCAGACTTGCGACGAGCCCACCAGGCGGAGAACGGATTGCGCCAGAGCTTGCCCCACAGACCTTGCTTTTTGAGGTTGTGCTTGAACTGCTCGGTTTCCTGGGCACGCTTCTTGCGAGCATGGCGGCGCCAAAGGAGAAGGATGATGATGAGCAAGAGAAGAATACCAAGGACAATGAGGAGGATCTGCCACCAGATGAGTCCTCCACCACCGCCACCATTGGATGGCTGTTGTGCGTTGGGGTCGAGCGGAGGGATAACGACGGGTGGAGTGCCGCTGTTGTTGGGGACCACGACGAGTTCGGCAAGGCAGACACCGAGACCAGACGTCGGGCCCGAGCCATTTCCACAGTCGACATTGGTGCAGACACCGGCTCGTAAAACTTGCTTGTTGTTGTTGCAGGACAAGCAGGAGCTGGAGCCACCACCAGAGCAGCTCGCGCAACTGGAATCGCACGTCTTGCATGTCCCAGAGCTGGAATCAAAGTACTCTGATTTGGCGCATGTCTTCACACAGCGGTTTCCGCTGGTACGGACCGGAGCGGACGCGGGGCATGTGGAGCATTGGTTGAAGCCGGCACCGGTACAAGAGTCGCAGTCGGGATGGCATGGGGTACAAGCACCGTTGGCGGCGAACATGTTGGAAGGGCAGTTGGAGACGCAGGTTCCAGCGGAGGCCAGTTGACCAGACTTGCAGGTCAAGCAGAAATCGGCCTTGTTGGTGCAGGTGGCACAGCCCGATGCACAAGCTATTAAGATCAAATGATTAGCACAAGGAGCTTTATTAAAACATGAGATTTCACGTACGAGAGCAGGTGAATCCATCGGCGCCGATAAAGGTACCATCTGGGCAGTTGTCGATACACTTGCCGTCGGATAGATACTTGCCAGGAATACACTTGCTGCATTTGACATCTCCATACACCGAAGAGGCACCAAAGGTGTCGTACTGGCAGGAGCTACACCCAAGCGGGCAGGTGTCGCAAACGCCCTTGAAGCCATTGGCGACAAGGCTGGAGCCAGTGCAAACACCAGAGGCTGGGACGGTGGCAATTCCCACGCATCTTCCATTGAGGAAAAAGGTGTTGGGGGCACACTTTATGCAATCAGTGGCAGCAGGGCCACTGCACGTAGCGCAAGCGGCATTGCAGACAGAGCAGCCAGTTCCCGTCGAGAACTGACCGTCGGAGCATTGGTTCGCGATACCACAGGTCTGGGGCTGGAAAGAGTTGATGACGAGGCCCGAGTCGCACTGTGTGCACGCGCCAGTCGAAGCTGCGCACTTGCTGCAACGGGATCCGCAGGCTTCGCAGTTTCCGCTATCGGTGAGGAAGAACCCGTCCGCGCACGTGTTGCATTGGGTACTGTTCGCGCTCGTAGCCGTGGTCCAACCGGGAGAGCAGGTGCAGGTCGAGCCGGAGCAGACACCGTTTGCGCAGTTGCAAGTTGAGGGGGCGCCTTCTGGAATGGCGGGCGTGAGACAAACACCAGTTCCAGTGATTCCTTCGCTACATTTGGAGCATCCCGTGGGGCAGGCTGATTATGAAACGCAACAAATGTCAATAAAAAGCCATGACGTCGGAAAAGGAACAAATACTTACGTTTGCATTGAGGACCCCAGAATCCTGTAGCACAAGCTTCGCAACTAGCTCCAGTGAAGCCAGCCGGGCAAATGCATGTTCCGGCCGTGGAACAGACGGCGGAGGAGGCGCAGGCAGGAGAGCAAGTAGCCGATTGAATTGAGACGACTTGAAGATTACCGGCCATGGCGTAGGGTAATTGGGAAAGATATGGAACAGTGTCCCAGAGAACAATACGATTTTTGGCACCATTATTATTGGATTCGATTGCGGCGACGGTATTGGGGGCGAGAATGATAGAGCCACGATTAATGCTTGTCGCGTTGAAGGTAGCGTTTACAGATTCTGGGAGAGGAATGAAAGTAGGATCACCAGTGTACAGGTCACTTGGATAGTTGAGAAGGCCGGGGCGAAGAGCAATGTTGAGAGGAAGGGTTGGAGTCGTTGCAGTCGTAGAATTTGAAAAACCAGTCGTAAAAGTCAAGGTCGAAGTAGCTGAACTCAGTGATTGCTGCAAGCTTGCCGGCTGAACGCTCGATGTATACTGGCCAGGCAGCAAGAGATAGGCAGCCGAAGAGGAGCTTAGTACTGCGCCCACTAGATGAAGACGGTGAGGAATATTCACAAGTATTATTCACGACGACTTACGTCTTGTGATGTTAGATTGGCCTTCAAGACACTCGCCTGCACTGCAGACGGTCACAGTCTGGGCACCCCTGACCACTGTTAGATAAAAAGGAATGAGCATGGGGATCGTCGGGGATGATGTAGATGTGAACTGACCAGCGACGGCAGCAGCGGCCGCTAAGAAAAAAGAATGGGGGAGCTTTGAGAATATCATGATGATTTTCGATTGCGTCACGGTTGTCGTGTAAGGTGGTCGTCGAGCTTGAGCACGAGTGCTAAAGCTCGTTTGGAGATTCGGGCGCAGAGGATAGAAAAGGGGAAGGAGTCAAGATTGAAAGGTGGCGGCGAGGGAAGGGAGAGAGACCACGAGGGGTTATGGAACCACCGGCCACCAGTTGGAGCCGCCTTTGAATTCATTTCCTTTTTGGGACAGGCCGGAACAATGGCGATCTCGTCTTCATGGAAACATGCGTAAAGAGTTTTTTTATTATAAAGTAAAAAGACAAACGACGACGAGGACAAGCAGTGCCCCACGCCCCCAAAAAGCAAATAGCCAGACGACGTTCGCGACGAAGGAGAGGAGGACGACTACGGCCAACTAGGAGAATCAATCGAACCATCCCATAGTGTTTCAGTGATTGTCGGATCTTCGCTTCGTACACCGGCCACCCCAGCTTGCGAGTGCTCCGATCCCACCGCTCCGTAGCAATTCCTGCTGCCGCATAAGTTGGTTTGAAATCGTGGCGCTGAATTATTAGCCTTAACCTCACCTTACACATCAACATACCGCGAAACGACAGTGCTCCGTACATTCTGGGGATCGACTGCGTCCCACCTATAGTATCTCCGGGATCAGTCTCCGACCCCATTACTTTCGGCACCAATTCATGACTCACGCAGGGAATACCATGGGCAACTTGTCGTAATGAAGCTCCGGTATGTCACGCGAAATGACTTTGATCAGCTCTTCGTATACAATCTATGCGATATGGGTGAAACTGGTCAATGCGCTCGAACACGTGCCGGACTCACCTCGTATCCCTTTTCTGTGAGATGAAGTCCGTCACTCAAGAACGGAGTCAGCCCTTCCTCTTTCTCCCCAGCCGCCTTCCAGAGGGCATCATACGTATCGACCAACGGAACTCTTTGGGCGGCTGCCACCTCTTTCGCCGCGTCGGCGTACCGTTTCGTTTCCTCAAAGGTACGGTCGAGATCCCTGGGAACCTCCCGGTCTGCCAATGCAGCAGCCCAAGCGCTCAGCTGGATGGGAGGCGGGCTAAAGAGGATGATACGCGTCCAAGGAGAATAGTACTCGGACGACTCGGAGCGAAGTGCCTGGATCATCCATTCCAGATTTGCTTTGTATTTGTCCAGTGGCACACGCTGTGGGCTTGGGGGAATGCATGCGTCGTTGGCCCCTAATGTGACGGTCAATGGTCTGCATTGGCCACCCAAAGAGCCGTCTCACCGAACCAAATGGTCAAGAGCTTGCACTTGGAATGCGATGGGTGGCCTTCTTTCTTGTTGAACATTTGTTCAAAGACTGGGATTCCCCACTCGGTATTATATCCGCCCAAGCCTGATATCGTTGTCTAGCTCGAATGAAGAGGATCGTATAAACCCTCACCGCGGTTAATCACGTCCATCTTTCTATTATAGACATCTGTATATCTCGTCAGAATGTGGAAAAAGGCAACAATCGAGAACCACTTACAAGCCAACTTTTGCGCAAACCCATTAGCCTGCCACCCCCCTTTGCAATGTCAGAAGTGGTCTTGATGATCCCACAGTACACACCTTGTGTGATAGAGTCACCAAAAAGCACGATAGAGTCGAGTATCGGAGCAAGAGACATGAGCGATGAGGACAGGACCAAGTTTAGAGGAAAGAATGCAGCTTCATTGATCTCAGAGTGGCAGATACTGCGTGGGAAACGAGAGGTGATTGCTGAATACTGGACTTCCCGGGTTTCGATTCGCACCACGAACCAGCCAATCAACGTCTTTCCCGGTGGCGAAGAGATCAACGTACCCGCCAATTTTGCCCTCCTTTTCTTACCAAACCGATTGTGCTCTTCCACTTGCCATCGACTTGAGTGCCGAAACGGAGGCCAGGAGTCCTGGCTTCGCCTAAGCCCGTGGGCCCCGCTGGCTTTGGGAGCGTGCTATATTTCGAGGGAATTCATCGTGCTAAATCCATACTTGTTGAGTATTTGATTTGTGCTCCTCTTTGGGAGTGGCCGAGGCTAGTCACGAGGAATACACAAATTCATGAATACTGTATATAAACAGCTGGGAATAGATTGAGCATGTCGATATACCCAACATTAATGTAGCGAGAGTGATCCGAGTTACTGCACTAGGACTCCAACTACCTCGTACTATAAGATACAATGGATGCATCTCTTAATTCTGTCACTACCAGCACTGACAGGTATCCGTCGAGGCGACTTTTGGGAGCGGTAAGACCGGACGCCACATGCACTCGCGTATATATAAAGGTTCGGCGGGTTCTGACTTAGTATATCTTTCTAAATGGAATAGAAATCCCCTCTAATGCAGTAAAGAAACGATAGAACGTAAAAACTTCATCCAGATACCCGGCACCAAGTATAATAGCTCACGGTTACAAGAATTTTCCCAAATTCTACATCAGACATGCGTACTCTTTCTTTCTGATACTGGCGTGATGGAGCAGACTTGGGTCGCTTCAAGTTCCGACCCGTCACGTGGAACTCCAACTTGACCCCTCTTGCTCTCTTCCATGTATCTCTCCCGCTCCGGTACTCGTTCTATTCGAACACTCAAATCCTCGCAATCGTTATTATCTGTGTCTAGAACATGTAGAACCGTTCACTCACTACCTCCATTGCAATCCCGCGTTTCGACCGCGTCGCCTGAATTCATAGAGCGTGCAAAGTCAATGGAGAATTTGACCAACGAGCTACAAAAGGACTTGTCTATGACAAGGGAAGGTGGTACGTATATGCCGCATAGTTTCCATCATCGGACCGACTTGACCTTGATATCTTCTAGGCGGAGCAAAAGCTCAACAACGTATGCGTGGCAAAGGAAAGCTCCTGCCAAGAGAAAGGTAATGTACTTGCCACTTTACTATGTGCAAGACTGACTTGGACGCGCAGATTGGCCCAATTACTGGATCCTGCTTCCCCCTTTCTCGAATTATCTGCCCTTGCAGCGCACGAGGTCTACCCGGAATCCGTGCCCGGTGCAGGGATTATCACTGGCATAGGTCGCGTTGCTGGGCGAGAATGTATGATTGTCGTCAATGATGCGACTGTCAAAGGCGGCAGTTACTACCCATTGACGGTGAGTTGCACATTTCTTTGCTCCAAATATTATAACTCAGTATCTCTCAAGGTCAAGAAGCATCTGAGAGCTCAAGAGATAGCAAAAGAAAATAACCTTCCATGTATTTACTTGGGTAAGTAGCCTAACAAATGATTTGTGGCGTTGTCACTAAAATGTCTCGTTACAACAGTGGAAAGCGGTGGAGCTGCACTACCCTACCAAGCCGAGGTCTTCCCAGACGGAAATCATTTCGGACGAATATTCTATAACATGGCTCAGTTATCATCTTTGGGTATACCCCAGATTTCGGTGGTTCATGGTATATCCGTAGCAGGAGGTGCTTACACGTCGGCAATGGCCGACGAAAATGTGATTGTACAGAACCAAGGACGCATCTTCCTCGCTGGCCCGCCACTTGTCAAGGCTGCTACGGGTGAGGAGGTCGGTGAAGAAGAGCTCGGTGGAGGCGATATGCATTCGAGTGTCAGTGGAGTCACGGACCATCTGGCCAGGGATGACGCGCATGCGATCGCAATCGCCAGAGGCATAGTTGGAGACCTGGGAGAAGCAGCCGGGGGTTCGAACCCATTGCTTCCGCAAGGATCGAACGCAGTTGAAGAACCTTTATACTCTGGCAGCGAGTTGGGCGGGATAGTAGGCACAGATGTCCGTCAGCCGTTCGATATGAGAGAAGTCATCGCCAGAATAGTCGATGGAAGCAGGTTTAGGGAGTTCAAGCAGGAATATGGGACAACCCTCGTCACTGGGTTTGCTAAAATCCATGGCCACCCAGTCGGCATTATTGGAAAGTGAGCCCCTTCCACTGTCGTATTGTCCGGGTGATATTAACCACTATTAAGCAATGGGATCCTTTTCTCTCCTTCTGCATTGAAGGCCACCCATTTTATCGAGCTCTGCTCTCAACGACGTATACCATTACTCTTCTTAGTCAACGTCACGGGTATGTTGCTGCTGACGGATTCTGCCAATGTGCCTAACCACTCGGTCTGGTTTTGTAGGCTATATGGTTGGGTCAAAAGCAGAAAAGGGTGGCATCGCAAAGGACGGTGCTAAAATGGTTCGAGCAGTCGCCTGCGCCAATGTTCCAAAGTTTACTGTAGTCGTCGGTGGTAGCTTTGGAGCCGGTAATTATGGCATGTGCGGACGAGCGGTTAGTGGGTTCAAAACTGGCCATCAAAGAGATACTGATACCCAAATGTGTTTAGTACTCACCTAGGTTCATGTGGTTATGGCCGGTAAGTGGCATCATATCCTGAGCCATTGAAGTAAGCTCACAACGTAATAGAATGCCAAGATATCTGTTATGGGAGGCTCTCAACTTTCGCAGGTTATGACGACAGTATCAAAGTAATGTTTTCTTTTTGGACCAGTCAATGCCCCTGCTTACTTGTTACATACAGGGACCCGTCTCAGCACGCTACATTGGCGGAGAAGATAGAGCAGCAAGCAAACGCACGTTATGGCTCCGCCAGATTGTGGGATGACGGAATCATCATGCCACAGGATACTCGAGACGTAGTAGGACTCGGGCTTGGGCTCGCCGCACGGGCAAAAGGAGGTTCATTTCCGGGAGCACGCGGCACTGGGTGGGACGGTTCTTCCTTTGGAGTGTTCCGCATGTAATTTATTGAATGGTATACATTGGATGATCAGATTAGGAAATGGTGTAAATAAACAGCGCGCACATCAAAGATGTTGTCGCGGATCGCAGATTAGTTGGTCCCATATGGACAGGTACACCCCATAATAGGGATTCCATCTGTCGACAGATCGACTCGTCTTTCACTACATGCCGCGATAATCCCAGTATCGCCGGACTGATTATCACCGGGAGGTTTACCGACAATCAACTTGGTCATGCCACGAAATGAACCATTTTGCAAAGTGCGCAAGATCTCATGCCTTGGTACAAGGGTTAATGTAACCTCTTGAGCCCGAAGTCGTCCAAGTAGAAGAAGTTCCCAGTCAAAAGCATGCTCAAAGCATGCTCTGGAAAGCTTGCGCGTTTCTGGGCCCTCCACTATAGGATATGGCAACACCCGTGCGTCGCTGTGATCTCCACTTTTACACACTTCCAAGGTCCGTAACTTGGTTGACCATAACCCGCTTCCTACCCCACTCGCTATTGCGCCGCTGTGCGCTCCACGGCAGTCATAGAACCCAAGATGTTCGAGGGTATCTCTACATGCCCATGACACTGCTTCGAAAAGTGCTGGTTGACAGTCTAAGCCGAGACATTGGCCAAATAATAGTGTCTGTAGGCTTGTCGAGAGGTCACGGATAGCCTTGAACGTCTCCAGTTGTATGCTACTTTGGCCGTCGAATACAATGGAGCGAAGTTGACGCCCACTGGATTTGACAACCTCACGGACGACACCATCCGAGAGAGGGCACCTTATTTGCTCATCTAATAAACCAGACGGCCTCATTGCAATCTCTATGATTTGCAAATGCTGGACGTTTTTCAGGGTACGCATTGACTGGACGAATTGCGGAAACTCGATAGCAGGGGTGCAAAGCGCATGAACCGTCAAGGCGCGAACGTTGGGAAGTTGATTGATTAGGGCGGCAAGCAACACGTCTCTACTGGCCACGCCTGCCTTGTCTTCCCATTCATTCTCCTCTGTGTTTATCCATAGATCGAGGACAAGCTGACGAACATGGTGGCCTATGCTCTCGGCCTGAGTTACGAGATGATCTAGATTTTGGCTTTCTATCTTCAACCTGAGAGAGGAGAAGTAGAGATGCGTTGTCAATGATAGAACCCGCTTGCATGTACTGTCCGAATCATCAGTAATTGAGAGTGCGCTCAGAGAAAATGCTTACAGACGAAGGGCCGCCAACGTACGATTACGTTCAACGTACCAACCATCCTCGAGAAAAGAAAGAATATCAATAAAAATGTCATCTGGGAGGTCCACGAAATGCATGTCTTTTGGGTTCACGCCACAGGTTCACCCGCCGTTCGAGTTGCAAGGTCCAAAACTAACACTGCTACCACCACCCGCGGGATAAAAGTTAGTCTGGCTCTCGGCTCGCTCCCATCTTATGTGCTCAGAAAGGCCATATTTTCTCTGCTGCTGATCACGCTCAGTAGAAGGTTACAATCCAGCGCCGCTGTGCCAACATTGTATCTAAGGAGCACATCGCCAGTGCCAATACCCTGGAACGCGATGCCAAAGGTAAAGAGTGGATTCTATGCCGTTCAAAAGGGAAAACTACCTGGAGTTTATTCTACATGGGAAGAATGCGAAGCCCAAGTCAAAGGTAAGCTTGACAACTGCGAAGTAACGAGACCATTCCTAAGCCACAATTTCATATCAGGGTTTCCAGGTGCCTCCTACAAAAAATTTCGCACTCTAGAAGAGGCCCAGGCATTTGCCGGAGCCGCTCCTTCGGGAGATCGAGGCACAGACCACCAAAGTCAGGCTCATAGCACGCAAAAGTCGGGTATCACGGGCGTGCAAAGCTCAACGGCAGCATTCAGTAATGTAGGCCGGTCAATTGTTCCCCTCGGAGCTCAGCAGCACGGTCCGGGAGGCGAGAAGGAAGGAGGAAAGGGAGAATCTACTGTAGGTATCCCATCACGAAGGGCTTTTTGATCTATCTTGATCTGGCTCGAACAGGGAGAGAAGGCGCCACGGGACTATGGCGACGAACGAGATACTACTATCGTCTATACCGATGGCGCGTGCTCTTCGAACGGGAGGTTTGGTGCCGTAGCTGGCATAGGTGGGCTCTGACGCACCCTATAAACTCTGTCGATGACAACTGTTCTAACGCTAACGGTGACAGGTGTGTGGTGGGGCTCGGGAGATGAGAGGTAAATCAAATGTGTCCCTGCCGGCGTGGCCGACATGTGCAACGAACGTAACTCATATTTCACAGGAACCTCTCGGAGCGCTGTCCAGGATCGCAAACCAATAACCGCGCGGAAATATATGCAATCATAAGGTTTCTGGAGGAGGCCCCAACTCGTGGAAGCAAAGGCCGCCTCGTCATCAGAACGGATTCAAAGTACACTATCAATTGCGTGATGAACTGGGCTCGCAATTGGGAAGCCAAGGGGTGGAAGACTGCCTCGGGAGAGAAGGTTAAAAATGCGGTAAGCATCGAAGCCCCTTAGAATTGAACCAATCAGCGCCCGTGTTTATCTACACATTCCCTCCACATTTCAATGCTCATATTGCGGTCACAGGGTATGATTCAGTACCTTCTAGCGCTTCTCTCGCTTCGTAGGAGTCAGGGAGATATAATCCTTTTCGAGCACGTACGGGGTCACTCTGGTAATGTAGGGAATGATGCTGCAGACTATCTCGCTAGAAACGGGACTACGAGACCGATCATACCGGAGCGTGACTGGCTTGCGGAAACTCAAAACGCGGAAAAATCTATGAAAACCACGATGACATCTTCGATCGAGTCAAACACCATTGGTTTTGCGGTAAGTCCGCCGTGCAAATCTCTTTAGCCGGCGCTTCGACCAGAAACTAGGTGGAGGGGTACTTATGACGCTAGCAGATCAGCGAGGACGATATTTTGAGTGCCGAAGAGTTAGAAGCTCTGGAGCAATCTCAAAACTTTTAATTATTCTTTTTGGCACACTGTCCCCCAGGCGGTGTTTACATCAGAGTGGCGAAGGTGGGGCCAAGGGAGCGGACGTGATGTCAGAGGCCAGGCCCGTAGGCTCTGGGAACCCCATAAAACCAGCCTGTGCGCTTTTCCAGTTTGCTCAATAAATTCCTTTCGGCAATTTACATCTCAATTTTTCCATCGTCTCCCTCGCCCCATGATTTTGCCCATGTGTGAGTCGCTTCCTCTGCGCTACCTCTGGACATGACCTGATCTATGATGTAGCTCACAAGCAAGCCTCAATCGACGTGCAGACGCACGTAGACCCTTTAGTCTCCTACGCTCAGCAGCTCCATCAGTACACTCGTCAGCAGTGGCTCGATGCCCGTAAGCAAGTGGAGCGCGACGCCCAGCATTCTGTGAGTGTTCTGTTTAAATCAAAATCTTGGACATGCACTGATCGTCATCTTAGCAGCAACATGATTTGAGCCAAAATGGGGAAAGAAAACATAGGCGGCGCATCTCGCCTTCATCTCAACCAAACGGTCGCTAAATTGCGATTGACTTCCGTGCTCCATCACGGATGCATCATTGTCAACGTTGTCATCTCGTCCGCCATCTCAAACGTCTCCGTATTCGTCTTTCTTGCGTCGGCCAGGCTCTTTTGGCCACACTGTATCATTAGCCAAGTGGAATAAGATATATAGAATTCACTTGAATACACAAATTGGGAAATCTTCTTTTGCGACGATCAATTGAGTGAAAAATGGCAGAAACGTAGTCAACGTGGCGTTTAATGACTAGTGTGTGGTGTCGATCCACGCAGCTAGATTAAACAGGTGAGATTCCTCTCAATTCGTTTTACAACTTTTATCCCTCGTGAAGGAACCTCGTAGAGGCCCTCATTGTCTCTCACATGGTACAGCGTTATATCATCTCTGCAGAAGCAGATTTGTTCCCCTTGCAAAACTACTTTCTTTCCCTCTCATTCGTTTCTACGCATCATGGCTCAATTTTCTTCCTCATCCTATGTCTCACTCGCCACCAATCACGTTTTGGGTGAGGGAAACCGCGAAGTTCTCGCACAGGCTACCGTGTGCGACTGGCGTGGTCAAACTGGTCAGTTATTCTTTTCTATTTAAACAAATTTATGATAATGTATGGTTGGAACGTCATTTTGCGTTCTCCCTCACCCTGTTTCTTCCGAGTACGGTTTCGAGCCTCTTAGAAACTTACTGACCCAGATCTTGTACTTACAGTCGTGGGTGGTCGTTCTATATCTTTTGAATGGACTTTCCTGAATTCCCAATGCCCCTATTCCTTTTGCAGCTTGATGTATACGTTGCACCGACCGGAGCCGTTACAGACTACCGCACACCAGTTCATGGATTAGACATTCGTCACCTTGAAGCCCCGGAAGCAAGGGAATATCATTCTGTGAGGGCAAGTGTCGCAGAATTGTTGCGGAATCACGTTCTGGTCGGTCACGGGCTGTGGCAAAGCCTTGCACTCTTAGGTCTCACCCACCCGGCTATCGATACGCGAGATGTTGCTGCCTAGTACGTTCCATCGACATCAACCCTCCGATGAGACCAGGCCCTGATGATGGTCTAGCACCCCCTTCCGCCGTGCGCTCGGTTATTCTCTCGATTCTTGCACCAGTGTCCCACCCATGAAAGACCTTTGTCAAGTTCTCATGCGTCGTGAAATGGAACCCCTTTTCTTCAACACGGTACGAGCATCTATTGATACCAAATGGACCTATTCACTCATCCTTTATATAGACAGAGACCGCCAGGGCTGCAATGGATCTCTTTCGCACTCATCGTACGGCATGGGAGGGTGCAGTGGCTACTGGCGGGTGGCCTTGTGTCATTCTACCTTCCTATTGGAACGTTTACTTTACTTGAAACTTAATTCGAGATTCTCCCCTCTTAATTAGTGCAACGATCCTGTAGCCAAGAGCCACAGAACGACTCTCCTTTTGTTCCATTCGTTGTCAAAGTTGATTATTCTTGACTTCATGCTAGTACATGGTTACTAGCATTTTATTTTATTTGACAATAATCTTGAATTTATTACCAAACTTGAGGGTTTGAATTGAGAAGTGCGCCCTGTCAACATTCTTCGACCCTCCCGCGTCCCAACCATTGCTTGAACATATGCCACCCAAAGTGGCAGCTACCTCTCCCTGGCCACACTATATATCAATCACACTACTCCTTGTCTCCGTTTTAGCTGCGGCATTCCGCGTTGCATTACTAGGTCTGTCAACAGCGTTCATGCCGTTTCTTGTACTCACCCAACCCTTTTATACTGGACCGATCCTTATCACTGTCATGCTTTACTGAATAGAGGGACATGGCTTGATAAAGCATTTCAGAATTGGCAGCCAGATGGTATGCAAAGCTAGCAATGTTCAAAGTTTCGCTTTTTGAAATGTTTTCAAGGGTGCATGATGCACAAATACACAGCAAAAGATACGGACAAATGCCTCAAGTCTAAGCGTGTCGTCTTTGTTGGCGATTCTGTTACTCGTCAACTTTTCTTCTCAATGGCGCACCTGGCTGATCCGACACTGCCCTCTGCTCCGCCAACAAGTTTTGAAAAACATTCTGATCATTCTTTTACCTCGGGAACTGGAACATGGTTTGATTTCTTCTGGGATCCATTCCTAAACTCCACGAAAACAGCCGCTCTGCTCAAGGGAAATGGATACGGCGGGAGAGACACGCCGGCATTACTTGTCATAGGCTCTGGTCTCTGGTTCCTTCGATATGCCGAAGACACGGGTGGCATCTCGGCTTGGGAAGCAACAATCGAAAGGGCTTTGGATACGATTTCAAAGTCGGCACCCGGGCTGGCCGACGAGGTTATCATACTTCCTGGTGAGATGATAGTCGCTATTATGTTTGGTTTCTCATCGGCGCCATCTTCCTTAGTACAGGAGCCAGATGAAACCAAGCTATCGCCGGAACGCGCTACTTTCATAAACAATGCAGACGTAGATGCGATGAACTCCGATATCGTGCATCGTCTTGCTCCCGACTCGCCAACCTTCAATGATCGCGAGAGGCTTCCTGACCCAGATTCATCCACTCAAGCACCGTCACAGACCGGTGTTCGAGTCATGTTTCCGTCCGTTTTCAACAGGATGCTAGATCCCTCATTGACCGAAGATGGTTTACACTACAACGAGGTCATAACGACATATCAAGCTCAACTTTTGCTAAACCTTCGATGTAATGACGCGCTTCCCAAAAAGTATCCACTTGATAAGACGTGTTGTTCTCGATATCCCCGCCCTCCAGTCATCCAACTTATTGCTCTGTTTATGTTGACCCTCTATGGGCCGGTAGCTCTTATGCTCCGCTGGAACTTTCCAGATAATGATTGGATTTCTTGGTTATCTCCTGGCGGGGAGCTCATTTCTCCTCTCTCTACATTTGGCCTGGCTATAGGACTCTGTTTTATTGCAGATAGAACAGGTATGACCCAATCTTTCGATGGCCGCGATTATGCTGAGTAGAATGTGTTGCATTCAGGACTTTGGTTAAAGGAGCAAAAGCAATTTAATGCGGTTACATTCTCCGCTCTATCCTGCCTCGCATTGATTACTGGATTATTCACAACGCATCGTGGATCCAAGGATCTAGGGTTCCTAAACAGGGATCAAACCAATGAGTGGAAAGGATGGATGCAATGTACGAAGTCTCCCTCTTCAATGTTCACTAACTTATCCCTGTATCTTAGTGGCCATCCTGATATATCACTATCTCGGAGGATCCAGGATAAGCGGGATATACGCCCCAGTCCGAGTTCTTGTTGCCAGGTAAGTAGTCCACGTCCGAGCTAGAGGGTAATTGATTCACTTCTGATTTGCGCTGTCTCCAGCTATCTTGCATTAACGGGCTACGGGCATACCAGCTACTACCTCCAAAAAGCTGATTTTGGCGTACACAGGGTGTTCCATATCCTTGTCAGGCTGAACCTCTTGACCGTAGCCCTTGCCTACGCCATGAACACCAATTACATGTTCTATTATTTTGCGCCACTCGTGTCCTTCTGGTATCTCGTCGTATATGCCACTATGCGTGTGGGAAAGCAATACAACGACAGGCTAGGCTTTCTCTTAGGGAAGGTTGTTATGTCTGCCTTAGCAGTTGCCGTGCTGCATAGCAGCCCTGTGATTCTTGAACCACTCTTCCGCATTTTGGGAACGGTTTGCAACATTCATTACGACGTGTCCGAGTGGCTTTTTCGTGTCAATCTGGATATTTTCATCGTGTATGTGGGGATGATCGCTGCTATAGTATACGGAAGATCACGGGATCTGCATATTACTGATCACCCGAAATGGCCTTGGATCCACCGTGGTGGACTAACCGTCTGTGGGCTTGGGCTCATTTGGTTCTTCGCCTTCGAATTATCCCGCCAAGACAAATTCACCTACAACGAGCAACACCCATACGTGTCAATCATTCCTGTTGTGGCATTTGTGCTCTTGCGCAACGCGACACCTGTACTTCGTGTAGGCTCATCCCAGTTTTTTGCCTTCGTTGGAAAATGTTCCCTGGAAACCTACATCTTGCAGTATCATATTTGGCTGGCAGGAGGTAAGCCGCAAAACGCCGCTTACTTGTATTTGCTAATGCGGCTCGTAGATACTAAAGGCATTTTAGTAGTCGTGCCAGGAATCGCGTGGAGGCCGGTCAATTTTCTCGTTACCTCGATCATTTTTCTTTGGGTCAGCTATAAGGTTGCAGAGGCAACAGGAGAGTTGTCCAACTACATTTGTGGAGTGAAACCGTTGGAGTTACCCACTGCATCCCGCCCTGCCAACACCGATGTATCTGACACCTTACGGGCTCATGAGAGAGATCAACAGCAAATGCAGCACCCTTCTAATGAGGAGTCGATTCCCTTGGTCGAGCGTATCGAAGGTGCTTCCACCGATTTGATGCACCAGAACGATGAGAAAGGCTCCGCCACTCAATTACAAACCGATATTATTCAACCGGAAGCCAATCTTTCAGAACAGTCGCGGGCATTCGATACTCGCCAGGACCACTCGAATGAGGTCGACCCGTCATTTTCATTCCTTAGATCGCACCTCCTCGGCCAGCCCTGGTCTATTCCTACGCGGATAGTGTGTATCTTGATCGGGCTTTGGGTTGTTAATCTTGCATGGCTATTTACACCCCCTCTAGAATAGAATTTGTATAATTATTCCTTCGCTTTTTGCATGATTTCTTGGTCCCTCTTGTCATTGACGTGTCCCATTCTTATCTTGACTGTATTTTTACTCCCAAATACCAATCTTAATTTTTTGGGATCAATTTATCGATATTTATGCCAAGTGCCAGTTATAGACCTGGCAACTTGGTATTTCATCCTTGCTCTCTGCCATCTCCTCGTTCTGACCCAAAATGGACTCGGAACAAGAAACTTATGAGGATTATTACGACTATATTGATCAAGATGGAGGTTTCAATATCCCTAACCTCGACCGCTCCTCAGCTACCATCGAAAGGGACCCTTATCCCTACGATAGTACGCGTTTTCTTCGATTCATTTCACTATAAGATGTCTAATATTTGATATAACCCATCCTTCCGCTATTCGACGCGCTTTTGGACACCCAGCTGCCGTTCCCGAGTCTTCGCTACAAGCGGCCACACCTCAGTATTTTTCAGTCTACAAGAATGGGTTACGTGATGCATATTATGAAAAAGGCGTATCTCCTCAACTAGACGGAGCTGCTATCATGTCACGCAGTGCGCATCGCGGGCAAACAACCCCAGGTACGAAGGATGGCTATATTTCCTCGAGCATGTGTTTAATCTTTTCATTCTCAGAAAGCATTGGGCCTCTTCAGCAACACGGTATCCAGTGGAACCTATCTCGTTCCTCCACACGCACAAACTTGCATCCAACGGACTCTCTCGTTTCAGACCACTCGGCTCAACCGGAGGCTATAGAAAATATCCGTCTCATTCCAACGTCTTATCTTCGTCAGTGCCGAGTGGCTTACATGAGAAGAGTATCTAATGAGATATTTCAACTTCCAGCCGACAAATACCTGGCTTTCTTTCCGTTTGGTGTCTTCAACGCAGTTCAAAGCTCCTGTTATTCGCGTTTGCTTAAGGATGAGGAAAACATGATCATCTCCGCTCCAACTGGCAGCGGGAAAACTGTTCTCTTTGAACTGGCCATGATCCGATTCCTAGAGGTAGGCGGGAGTGATGACGATAGATGCATATATATTGCTCCTACCAAGGTAAGTAGGTGTCGGATCCCGAGAAGGATGCCCGTGACTGACACCCTTGCCCGAACAGGCACTGTGTTCGGAGAAGTATAGAGATTGGTCTCAAAAGTTTCAAAGTATCGGCATCAACTGTTAGTACATGCCTAATTTTTGGTCATTACCTGACCGATTGTAATCTCGACTAGGCTGCGAAATGACAGGTGATAGCGAATCACATGGAAAAGGAGCATGGGCGGAAGCAAGGAATGCAAAAATCATGTGAGCCAACTTGATTGTGTAATTTTATGTTCACAATTCTGACGAAAGCGTAGAATCACCACAGTGAGGCGGATTGCTGCTTGCAATGAGTTATATTCACCCTCTAGTAGCCTGAAAAACTTGATAGTCTTTCGCGGAATTGGTCCGTTTTTTAATCCCCGGGGGCATAGCGATACTAATCCGCCGAAGGGGAGACCATGAGGCGATATTCGGCACAATTAAGCTGTAAGCTTCACTAGCCTAAAGTTCTACTCTCATATTCCTTGCAGCATATGCGTGGATGAAGTACATCTTTTGGGCGATTCCCGAGGAAGTACTTTAGAAGCATGCCTCTCGCGGATGAAGATGCGTGCCCAATCCCGCTTCATACTCGTCTCCGCCACTGTTCCGAACGCTTTCGACGTTGCATCGTGGATTGGTTCGCGAGATAAAAGTGGACCGTCCTTGTGTCTAAAAGTGAGTTTCGTTTAATCAACATTTATCCATTCATTGAACACGCTAGTTTGGAGACGAGTACAGGCCGTGTAAACTTACCAAGCATGTCTATGGTTTCGCTCGTAACACGTTAAACTCGTTTCAGTTTGATCGCACTCTCAACTCCAAAATCTTTGGCATTCTCCAGAGGCATTGTCAGGGTAAACCAACGTTGATTTTCTGCCCTACCCGAAAAGGTGAATGGCTTATGCAAGGCCCGTGCCAATATTGACTCAACTACTCAAAGGTGTGACGAGTACAGCAGAGCACCTTTTGAAAGACTACAAGGAGGCTCAACATAAAACTGGTTCTCTCCCGTGGACTCCCTCCGAAGAGGAGTGGGCCTTTAGCCACGCTTCGCTACAACGTAAGAGGCTACTTTGTGATAAGATGTCAGCGACTCAAGTGGCAAGATGCAGGGTTGGCCAAAATGGGTGTTGGCGTACACCACGCTGGCTTGTCAACGGAAGACCGTCGCTTGACTGAGACTGGTTTTCTCAACGGAAAGCTCTTTTTCATCGTTGCCACATCTACTCTCGCTGTCGGTGTCAACCTCCCATGTCACACTGTTATCATTAAAGGGACGGAGATGTGGGACGGCGTACAGTTAAAAGGGTATGCGGACGTCGATATGGTACAAATGATGGGTCGAGCGGTACGTCATCACTGTGTTGGAACTGGCAACTTTAATCGCATGGATTATAGGGTCGTCCGCAATTTGGTAAGAGAACTACGTCTCAATTGTGGGGCAGCATTCTAAAAAAAGTGTAGACAGGGAAGGTGTTGCCATCATTATGTGTGACATGGAACAAAAGCGCAAATATGATCGCATGGATTCCAATCTTTCTACTCTGGAATCATGTTTGCACTTGTCCCTACCGGAACACCTCAACTCCGAAATTGTACTGGGTTCCGTTATCAATTTTGAAACTGCACGCGAATGGTTGCGCAACACCTTTCTATTCAAGCGGATACAAGCCAATCCTTCGCATTACGGGATATCGAGAGGAAGCGAGTGGCAAACGTGGGAGGTATACTTCGATGCACTTGTCGGTGAAGCTCTGGATCGCCTCAAAATGAACAAATTGGTGACGAACGAAATTGGTGGACATATGAGTGCGACAGAATTTGGAGTGATCGCGTCCAGGGCGTATGTGAAGCATGCTTCCATGAATGCGATCATTGGACTGCCAGATAACGCGACTAAGAAGGATATAGTGAGTTTTAGGGCTCAATTTTTACGGTTGCTGACGAAACAAATAGCTTCTCGCGATCTCTCAGGCTTCTGAGTTCGTTATTTTGAGTAGTCATAGTCATCTTTTGACCCCTCGCTCAATCGCAGGTTCAAGGACATTCGACTGAGGCAGGGAGAGCGTATGGTGAGGACCGTTTCGCCCTACATCAGCTTCAGTCGGAAGCTGATTACTTTCAGATCTACAACAAGCTCTGCCAACATCCCGATATGCGCTTCGAACTCAAGAAGGTTGAGAAGCCTCACGAAAAGATATTCGTCCTTCTTCAGGCAAGGGTATATGTATTTCATTCGTAGCATGATGTTGAAACTCCGCAGGCTCTTCTCGGTGGTATATCGCTGAGCGCTCCCGAATACAAGAATAGCGATAGCATCCTACACCTGGAAGCCTTGACGGTGTACAAGCATGCTGTCAGGCTGATGAGCTGTGTTGTTGAAGCAGCCATTATCCGCCGAGCCAGCGGGGTTTTGAAATGCAGTCTTGAGCTGTAGGAATTTGAGCTGTAACTGAGTGATTGACACTTATTCGAGCAGTTATAGGTGTTTGAAGGCCAAGGCTTGGGAAGACCGGCCGATCGTGTTGAGACAGTTGGAAAGTATAGGGGAAAAGTCGTGAGTAAGGTTTAAACTGGCTTAGGATAACACCTGAATGATCTGTAGCATTCAAGTATGCGCCGATTTATTTAGGAAAGCAACCTAATGAAAAGTTTCTAGGTCCTTGCCTCCCATGGAATCACAAACATTGCCAATCTGCGCAAAGTCAAACCACATCAAATAGAAACTGTGAGTTATTTCATTGAATTTTCTACTCAAGCGCTAAATCTCACCTTCTCAGTGGCTTAATCGCAACCCACCCTTCGGTAAAGCACTACTGGCCAGTGCAGATTCGTTTCCTTGCTGCTCCATCACTATAGGTGAAGTAGAGGCTCACCATCCAACGGGTCCAAATCAGCCAGTGGCAGTTTCCTTGGAAATTACGTGCCGAGCTGAGGTCGGAGTATTGTCCAAGCCAAAAGGACCGAGGATGCGACCCGTTACAGTGTCCATCCTCACCTGCACTTCCGACTTGGATTTCTTGGACTATCGACGCGTCCCGTAAGTCTTATTTTACGGCATCATAGTAATAATTTCACCTCTACTAGCTTGAAGGCACTCTTAAGGGGAGAGAAGACATTCAAGCTTCATGTAGAACTAAGGAAGCCATCACAATCAGTGGAAGTGTATATGAGTCCAGTGAGTGAGGCTTCGGTCGGTAGAACTGGTATTGAGCTTGTATAGGACGCCTATGCGGGCGTTGGTGTTATGCAAACGTACCAACCAAACATTCCTCGTAGTCGCTTTCCGGTTCCCGATACCCGCCCGCAATATGATCAGAACGTATGTCCCGAGTTTTTCCTCGGCAAAGGCAGCATACATATAACTATCCTGTAGCCACTCCTGACGGACGAGAATGAAGCTTCAAGATTGATTCCTAATCGTGCGTTTCTTCCTACACAAGATACTGGGTAATGACAACGGATCCAAAGAAAAAGATGAGACCACGAAAAAGGACATTTCCCGCGCTGGACACGAAATGTTGAGCAACGGCCAGTATGCGTAGGTAAAGACCGGGACAGCCATCACAGGAACTAAACTCCGTTAAAGCTGTGGTCACCGGTGTCGAGACAAGGGCTCGTGCCATCATCGCTGGTTCGAACACTACTTGATCATAACACCACCGTGCTGAATTTCTAATAGCTGCCAGGAGGGGTTGTCCAAGCCGCCTCGGTCTGGTCGCTCTATACAGAAAGGTAACAATGGCAGTCCCGACTTTTTGCGACCGTAGCTCAAGGATTTCAAAGAAGGCCCAGATTCAAAAACTCATTCTTCCAAACCTCGTACGAAGGATGTTCCTGGACAGCGATCTCTTCTGCAGCAGCTTGATGACCTGCACAATCACACTCAGAAGAAGACCAAGTTTAAGGAAAGCGCGCGCCTTACCATGACACGTACCCATGAATCCAAGGAGATTGATATAGCTAATGACGACGAGTCCATTCCCGATGTCGAGGAGCTCCTTAAGGACAAAGAAACATTGGCTCAAAAGGACAGATTCGACTTTTCTGACGAGGAAATGGAAGCGGCAATGGCAGATCTACCTTCCCCTAAACTGATAGTATCTACACTTGCAAATAATGGTCTCAAAAGGCGACGATCTACGGATGAGGGTGATCCAGGACCGGATATCAAGCGCCGCAAAATGCAAGTGCAGACATCTGCGCCTTCCAAGAGGCCTAAACAGCAGCGTACACAGAATTCTCCCCAGGTTATTGATCTTGTTTCCTCTTCTGAATCCTCTCCTACCATGATTTCTGCGAGTAATGAGACCCCGCCTCGTCAGGCAGACGTCGGATCTCCGAATACCCCACTTTTCTTACCCTCAAGCCCACGCCCACTCGAAGAACCCGGGCCGTTGTCGGCCACAATGTTTAAAGGTCAATCTGATAGCGATTTGTGGGCTCAAATGGATTACGCAGAAGATGAGATGGATTTCCACCTCGACCCTAAGCTTTTCGAAGCCGAACCGGAGGATCCTGCTGAAGTTGTTTCCATGAAGCCGGATGTTGAAGGTACATCTCACTCGGGCGTTGTTATGCAGCAAGGCCTTGTGCAAGGAAATACTGAACTTTTTGATGTGGGGAAAGAGGGACAAGTGCCACCGACGGAAAAGGAAGGGCGAGAAACCTTGTTTGATGGGCTGGACGTCGATGACGATGCTGCTTTTGATAGCTTTTTCAGTGGCGTAGAGATTGTGTAGTATGGTAGTCGGTGGTGAAAGCAGTAAACGTTAAACAACTCAGTCTACTCCGAAACCGGGGGCCCGTCACATCTGATTACAATGGTATGTTCACTCTTCCTTAAGAATGTCTAAAATGAAGAGACATCTACAAGAATCGCTACTTCGAAACAGTTAAGACTGTTAATGAGCCTTTTTGTTATATACCCAAATTTCTGATTTTCTCGTGTGGATACGCATTTTTTTTCGGCTTCTAACTCGGTCTACAGAATCTTGTATCGCCTTTCTGACGCGCATCTATTGCGAATGGTTGGCTCAGACCAGACGGTCAGTATGAATGCACATCCACACTGTCTCGTCCTTGGACCCTACGTTCTTTCAAAAGAACCAATCGAATGATTACTTGATAATTAATTAGACTCTGATCTGCGAGAAATGCAGAAAATTCCAGTCTTCAACCTAATGACCCCTCCCCACTCTCATCCCTGTGACTCGGCACCAGACGAGTTGTTTGACTGACCATCTTCCCCAATAGTGTACATACGCATTCCCCAATCTACATGGTATGACTTTCCATGTCGCGGTATCTACCTCGAATGTCCTCCGACGATTGATCTAATTTCCAGAGAAACTCAAGGGTCACTTTATTGGATCAAGCGAGCGGAATGTATTGATAGAGAGTGGATTAGATGACTCGCGTTGACTCTAGAGTGTCAACACAAGGATGTAATATTTAGTGTACACTAGATGATGAAATACGGCTGCCCCCCCCCCCCCCAAAAAAAAAACCAAGCTTTGGTAGTTGTTATGAAGTGTCCACCGTACCGCGAAGAACGTCGGAATAAAGTGGATATCGTAGTGGTTCTTGATGTGGCTCGACATAATACTCGGGTGCCCAGGCATCTAGGAATTCCTGATCTTCGTCGTCGAGGGTGATGATAGCCCGAGATCCGGGCTTTGTAATAATATCGTAATCATCCATGGCGGCTGGGTAGTAATTTGAGTCGCAATCTTCGAGGCGAACAAATCAATCACACACCTTTGGACTTTCCCCTCCGCTTGTTAATTACAAGTGAAAGCAGTGGCACCTCGATTGCCTTGAGACCTGCCTCAGAATCCAGACTCGAATCACTCGAACCGGCCGGCTCGTGGCCTATCGTAATACCATCCTCGGCTGGCTTTGTCGACGCAGATTCCTCGTCCAAGCTTTGCTCGACATTGTTTTCATCTAAATCGCTAAGGCGTATGATTGTCCCTTTCGGCGTTCTCCTTGAGCGAAGTTCACTTGGGCGTTTGAGGAACATCTCCCTCGTTCTCCCAGAGTCCCCAAGTTTAGATATCGTTTCCTGGCGTTCAGTGAGTCTGCGTTGTCGATGTGGTTTGTTCGCGTGGCCGGCGTCAGCAGCACTCAACACTGCTTGTGTGTTTGCAGACGTGGAAGGTGTACTAGACGCCATTATACAAAATTTAATATTAGAGACGGTTTTCTTGAAAACGAGCTGGAACCGCTGGCTGGAGGTGGAGTCCAAATAGGTTACTGAATCACCTCAGTCACCCGGTTCTCGGGAACCTCTTTGGCTGTAATCTTCGTCAACCCCCGCCGTCGTCTCCCAATGACAGATGATGAAAATAAGGCCCGTATTCCTCCAAAACAACTAAGAATTGTTGGTGCCGTTGCCGGAGTTGGATCCGGTATGTATCTGAGCAGCCTTCCCATGGTCCCCCTTCTATTCTAACCTTTTCCTTGGAATAGGCTTGACAAAAGTGCAGTGAATCTTGATATTCTTTGATCGTGGTCCTCTTTTTTACAGGCTTGAACAGGTCACCGTTGGACATGCGTACATTACCTAACTTCGATCCAATTCTCGACTTTATCCTAACGCGCGTGTAGGTTCGATACAGTGAAGACGCGTCTACAGGTCACACCTGGTGAATATAGGGGAGCTGTCGACTGTTTTTGGAGAATTGTTCGAAACGAAGTAAGCCCAGGTGTCCACTTCTAGTCCACTTTCCTGATTAGAAACATAGGGACCTCTTGCTCTTTACAAGGTGCATTGGTTTGGCTCTTTCCGTAGTTCGCGAATCCTGATCAACCACGAAGGGAGCAACACCTCCTGCTGTTGGGTGGGCGGCAATAGATTCAGTTTTGCTGGGATCCCTTCACAATTACAGACTTCATCTACGACAATATACCGTCTTCAATGAGCCCAATCCGTCCGATCCCAATGCCAGACAGTTGTCACTCTTGGGTCATGGATTTGCTGGCTTAGGAGCAGGCTTGACGAGGTGAGCCATATAAAGACACCCCTAGCATCTACTTATCACCGTCTTCATGCAGCGCGTTCATAGCTACACCGATAGAGCTTGTTAAAGGTGATCTGTCTCGTGCCCTCTCGAGCCCAGAACGACTGATGATTTTACAGTCAAGCTTCAAATGCAACAAGAAGCTCTGAAATCCGAGCGTCAATTCAAAAACCCAATAGACTGTGTAAGGCAGGTCGTACGCGTACAGGGTGTTCAAGGACTCTGGAAAGGGCTCGCGGGAAGTCTTGCGTTTCGTGCCAATTTCTTTTGGATGTTTATGAGCATTGAGGCGAGTGAGTCCTCTATAATTGGCATCAGTATACTAATGTTATACAGGCGTTGATGAGGGCTTCGACGCGGCTGGAAAACACTCCATTCGAAGTGGGTCATTGATTCTGGCTCCATTTCATCCCTTAATCTTCTTCAGATGAGTGAAGGCATCGCCAATTTTGTATGCGGCGGGTTAGGCAGCTGTGCTTATTGGGTCGCAGCTATACCAGCCGACAACGTGAAGAAGTAAGGGGACCATCCTCCTCCTCGCCGTTCATCTTGATTCACGCTATTTCTAGCCGTGTCTTTGGGTCACCTTTAGAGGCTTCGACGTCGGTAAGAGAGGTGGTCAAGACGATATATACCACCTCTGGGATGAAAGGATTCTATCGTGGGCTCGGTCTTTCGATAGTTAGGGCGGTCCCTTCCAACGCATGCGCGTACTTTGTGTACGAAACGCTGCTTCGTACAATGGGTGCCGAACGAGTGAGTGTTGCCATTGGCGTTGCGACCAGTCGTCTCATAATTAAAATATAGACAAGGACTTGATCGTTTTACGGAACTGGATGTAAATTAGTTCTTAAATAGACCCACCATAGACAATCAATGGCTACCGTCAATAGAGTCGTACCTTGAACAGTTCCTCTACAGATCATTGGGCACATATGAGCTCCCAAGGACTCAATTCGCTAGCAACCATCATCAAACGGTTTGTAATAGGAGTTTTCGACTTGATCGGTAAAGCTTACGCACAAATCGGTTTAAGATTGGAAGCTGCCACTTCACGCTTGGAGGATATCGCCGTTGCCCAGTCAGGCGGTGCTGTTACTTTCCCTGACTCGGCACCAGCAAGGCCAGCATCAACTGTTCTTGCACCTTCAGCAGGTGCTGGAGCGGCCGCTGCGGCATCTCAACCAAAGTATGGCAGCGTGTCGTCAGAGGCTGCCCCGGACTCTGTTCCAGCTTCAGTCTCCGCGTTTGATGAGCGGATCATTGATGGAAAGCTAAAGGCTTTTGTCGAAACGTCAGATGGGTTGGCTCAGCCACTGTTGATTGAACAGGTCTGTATGGCACTACCCTTGTTTTAACACTAACATTCCTTAGGCGGCCTTATTCTCTAATATGCTGAGAAATACTCGTGCAGTTCTCCTTTGCGCGTCAGCTTGCACGAAGCCATCCACCTCGGAATTTGCAACAATGGTTAAACCCATTCATGCGGATTTCGATGCAATTTCCAAGTTAAAGGATACAAAGGACAGGTCTCTCCGTGACTGGATTCTTCATCTCCAAACGGTTGCAGAGGGGGCGGCCTGTGTAGGGTGGATACATGCTGTAAGCCTACCTTTCACTATTCCTACATCACGAAAGTCTCACCTATCGTCTAATCAGAATGGTAATGCCGCTGATCCGGTGAAGGAGGCAAAGGAATCCGCAGAATTCTATTCCAACCGGGTGATAAAGGAGTACAAGGACAAGTTGGTCATTTTTATGATCCCCTAAGCATACTTTTGAACCTATTTAATAGGGATAAAAAGCATGTAGACTGGGCCCGAGCCTATATCGGACTCATCGACGAGCTCGCCAAGTACGTCGCCGAGTATCACAAGACCGGCTTAACATGGAATCCTAAGGTCCGCGAGCGTGCACCTCGATTGAATCTCACTGTTGATTCAATTTACAGGGTGGCAAAGCTGTAGACTTTAGTCTTGCTTCGGCCGCTGGCACTTCGGCACCTGCAATCACGATTGCGGGGCCGCCACCGCCGCCACCACCGCCGCCGCCACCCCCTCCAGCGGTGGAGGCTCCAACATCATCCGGCGGGGAATTGACAGGTGCCGCCGCTGTGTTCGCCCAACTCAACAAAGGCGCAGATATAACAAAGGGACTGAAGAAGGTCGACAAGTCGGAAATGACTCACAAGAACCCGTCTTTACGGGTATCCGGGGCCGTTCCTGGGCGTTCTACATCTCCTAGTAGGTCTTTCCCTTTGTTAACACGGCTTGTTTTGACGCATTTACTGTGCAGGCCCGACATCGAAGCAACCACCAAAGCCCAAGAAACCAGCATCACTTCAGTCTAAGAAGCCGCCAAAACTAGAATTGCAAGGAACAAAATGGGTTATTGTTAGTTCCTAATCATCCCGTTATCCCTAAGCTGACCCTTGTGTAGGAGTATCAAGAGAACGAACGGGAGCTCGTTCTAGAAGACGTGTCGCTAAACCAAATAGTAACTCTATATGGCTGCAAGAACACGACGCTACAAATCAAAGGGAAAATTAACGGGATCTCTATGAGTGAGTGCACCATAGGTAACACCTCGAACCATCTTCTGACGACACCGTACAGCCAATTGCCAGAAGACCTCGCTCGTTGTAGACTCGGCAATATCGGTAATCTCCATTACCAACTGCCAATCTTTCCAGCTCCAGGTACTGGGCTCGGCCCCCACAATTCAAATTGAGACGACCGACTCGGGACAAGTGTATCTTTCCCCTACATGTCTGGGGGCAGAGATCATTACCGCAAAGTGTAGCGCCATAAACGTGAGCATCCCAACGGGTGACGATGGTGACTTTAAAGAAAAGCCGGTGCCAGAAATGCTGAGGACTGTCATCCAAGACGGGAAATTAATCACGTCTATAGTAGAACATTCGTCGTAATACTAACTTTGGAATGTGAATTCTCCTAACAAGAGGCTTTTTGACTCCAATTGTATGGATCCCCGGACTGTATTAGAGGAGCGCCCGTCGACTTATTCCCATCTATGCGCCTGATGCGTGATGGCTCCGCAGTAGGTCCTACTATCAAACCATTGTAAGGTCGTGAACCTGGTAGGAACCTGTCCACTGCTATTAAGAGCCACGATCTTCTCCCACGGGCTCTGGTCACGCTGTAAGCCTTGTCAGTCTTGGTATCGACAATTGAGCGTGTCAATGTTGTAAACCACCACCTTTCAACTGCCACCTTGTTATAAATTGGGCTCAGTCTGCAATAGTTCGGGAATATATGCATCAACTGATGTCTGATTCACGTGTTTGTAGCTTCTTTCCCGCTTCTGGGGGTGATGGTCCTCAACATTTAACTACGGACGGGAAATATGCTTTCAGGAACTTTCAGCTCGGCTTAGGCGCTTCCCTCTTCAGAGACGTATGATGCTCGGTTGGCGAATAGTAAAGCGGCGCATCGTCGCTCTCTTCCATCGGGATGTTACCCATTACGGGCCTTCGAGATGACTCCATTGGATCTTCCTCGAAAACTTGTCGGTACTGAAAATACTGGGTGTCCTGTATAAAAACTGGAATAGCCGGTCCGCCCTCTCGAGATCGACGAATTGGCTGTTATGAAACTGAGAGTCATCGGTCTACTCGCTGCCTTTTTGGTGTCACAAGTTTCTGCCGTTGCTCTTTTTGGTCAATGTGGGGTATGTCTCAAATGATGCGCTTGGAACCAGCTCAAGCTCCCGGAAGGGCAATAATTATAGAGGAGCTACCGCTTGCGACGAGTAAGTAGTACTTGGATCCAATTTGAATGTCAACTAAGCCTTATACAGGGGTTAGGCAAGATTTGGCACTTGACGGTACACCCTCTCTGATTTTATTGCTATAGGGTCGACCTGCGTAAGGATTAATGACTGTATGGTATCTTTAACGACCACAATCATGCATCAAATGACAATGGTATAGCCTATTCTCAATGTCTCGCCACATCGGTGCCGGTTCCCACCGCACCTATTGTAATTGGAACTGTGGATGCAAGCTCCTGCCCATCAAGCAGCCCACCAGCGTAAGAATGCGTGAATACGTTCGAATAGTTTTTCATATTTTAGAACAGGGGACAAAAGTTCAAATTCTTTGGGGTTAACATTGCCGGTTTCGAGTTTGGGTGTAACACGGACGTAAGCAAAGAGAATGTCCCTCTATCAAACATTAATGAGCCTATTCTTCAGGGGACCTGTGCCACCAACCAGTGAGCACGTCCGCCGTATGGCGCAGGGAGACACACGCTCATACTATATGTATAAGGGTAACTCCCCCTTTGACCGAATATTCTAGTTATGATGGTGCTGGACAAATGTCACACTTCGTCAACGACAACAGTAAGTCATCTAGCTGCTTATATCAGCGATAGCTCATCACCGAACTCGCAAAAGAATTCAACACCTTTCGTTTACCGGTTGCGTGGCAATATCTCACGAGCAGTCCTGGGGCTACTTTGAACACAGCAAACTTTGAGAAGTACGACAAGCTGGTCCAGGCTTGTCTGAATACCGGCGCGTACTGCATCATTGACATACACAACTACGGACGGTAGCTAGCCAGAGACGACGGTATATTAATATATTCACGATTTTACAGTTGGAACGGCCAGATAATTGGGCAATCTTACCCCACGGACGCTCACTTCACCAGTCTATGGAACCAGATCGCTTCCAAATACGCCTCCAAGAGCAAAGTCATATTTGGAATAATGTAAATCGTTTCCACACTACGAGCATTAATAACCTACTTCAAAGGAATGAGCCGCACAATATTCCGAGTTTAACGACGTGGGTGACCACCGTACAAGCGGCGGTGACCCAGATCCGACAAGCAGGTGCCACAAGCCAGTACATTCTTCTACCTGGAAATGACTGGAGCAATGCAGCCACTTTTGTGTCAAGTGGAAGCGCAGACGCACTTTCCAAAGTCACAAATCTGGACGGATCCACCTCGAACCTTCTATTCGACGTGCACAAATACCTTGACTCCGATAATACGTCCGTTCCCTTTATTAAAAATCAATAGTGACCTCTGAAACCCTTCTCCATCCTAGTGGAACACATGCCGACTGCACTACCGACAATATCGCCGTCTTCAATTCTCTTGCCCGTATGTTACCAATAGGATATCGCAGTCATCCTAACGACATCCACAGAATGGCTAAGATGCAATAAACGACAAGCGTTGAATTCAGAGACTGGTGGTGGTAATACGGCCTCTTGTGCAGTAAGTGCCCGATCGCCATCTTCATGATTATGCGTTAGACAGCTATTTTGTAGACATATTTTTGTCAGCAGCTCGCTTTTCAGCAAGCAAACGCCGATGTCATTGTTGGGGTGGTGGGTTGGGCTGCCGGCTCATTTGACGCGTAAGAGACAACTCTACGACCATGTCATTCGGGCTGATTTCTTTGGTTTAGCACCTATGTCTTGAACGAAGGGCCTACTCGTTCTGGTCAAGGATGGGTTGACACTTCTCTGGTGAAAAGCTGTATGATTCCCTACGCGAAATGAATGTAATTTCATGATAGCAATAAGATTGACATACAACATTTTGGCGATCAGGAGAGACGATATCGATGCGATGTGAACCTGCTGCCACCAACGAACCATCTGTTACCCGTTGAACCTGGCGTCGACAAACCCTAATAAAGTTCGCCTTTCCAAACTCAAAAAGGCTGCCGCGAAAGAGGAGGCGCCCATGAGCAATCAGGAAATACTACTTTGGTCTCAGCGCGTCCATTTGGACGATGATGAAGGGAATCAAGCCTCAGCATTTGAATGGGGCAGCCTATTCGACAACTGGGACGGGTTCATGACCTTTGCGCAAAGAGAGATTCTTAGTGGGAGTACTAAAAAACGGACCGGATTTATCAATGGTCGATTAATCCCTCTGGCCACACGAGCAGGTGCTATATTTTATACTGCAGGCGGTAGAGTTACTGATGATTCATAGATTTAAGCATGTCACAAACGATGGATCTCTTCAAACTCGTCATCATTACGCTTCCTAGATATGTAGACAACCTATCCAGAGATGCGGTCCTCAACTTGGCAAAGTCTCTCATTCGGCGTGACGAGCTACGCGGCAAACCCGAGGGAGAGCCCGAAGCGACAAAAATGGGTAAGCTTGGAACATCTGACTGTATATCTGATAAATCGACCTTCTTGCAGGTGTGACAGAGCAGATTATTGGATGGTTGAAAGTAGAAGCCGATCGAGTTTCAAAAATGGCTGGGTACGACACCTTGGCAATTTAAACTAATTTGCGATGACTTACGAGGTAATCATCAGCGCCGTCTCTGCAGCCCAGATATCGGTCCTCTTTGCCTGGGTCTGCAACCTATACACACTCATTCTCTCCCTTGATGGAAATTTTACAAAAACAAACTCGTGGAGCAAGCTTGTCTCAGCATTTGCAATCCTTTTCGATCTTCTTCTCGATTCAACCACACCGATTAAATTGTCATTGCAGAAAAGTGCAATAGTGCAAGCAAGAAGAGCAATTAGGCTGGTATGTATTGTGGTTGTATCTAATTTCGGCTCTTATGGATGGCGTCTCAGGCGCCTAGTGTGATGGTGCCAATGATCAAAAGTCTCAACGACTGGATCCTAACGCCGACCCACAATATCAAATGGCTACCTTTGGTGGGATTAATCTACGAAGTAGCATTTCATCTCAGAGAAGAAGCAACGAAGCAAGCCATCCTACCAGAAATCAAGGTTCGTACACGCAAAATATAGCTAGCTCTATGTCTTTTATCACAGTAACAGGGCTACGTTCTCCGCCTTTACATATCTTGCATTTTGCAGTCCAAAGTTACAACCCCATTACACACGCTGGTCCGTATTCTCGTTGCAATCAGCGCCAATACGAAACATGGTTAACAACTTTGTAGACCGCTTTTGATCCATTCATCCGGGATGCTGTCCTAGATGATGATCATACAAGAGAAATACTTCCCGTTGTTGAAAGGATGCTTTTGCGTTCCCCAGAAATTTCTCTGCCTTGTACGAAAGCAGTTTATGACATCACATAATACTAACCTTGGAAATAGCAATCACGAGATTCTACCTTTTTTACTCTCATCCCATAACCACTGAACAGTTTCATAGCCTATTGACACCTGTTCTCAGTTGCTCCAAGTCCGCCAACCTAATCGTCCGACAAGGTGCCGTCAATTTATTCAAGGCCATCATTCCTCATTCGCCTGAAACCTCTGACTCCAAACAAACCGTCAATCTCATTCTTGCTCCATGTCTGGGTGGAAAGTCAAATGGTCCTGATCATCGGCAAGCATTATACCTGATGCTCTCTTACATAAAGCCGGATATGAGCGTATCTCGTGATGTCGTAGAAATTTTGCTTCCGTTCATGGAGAAAGAAACGAGTGAAATGGTGTTAGCCACACTAACCGAGGTGGTCCCAAAACATTTGGCATTTTTACTAAAGGATGAGAATGCACCAACTCTCAACCCTGTATTGGTCGCTTCTATCCTAAAGGACATGTCCTCTACGAAACCAGCCTCTCGCAGAACGGTGATTGCAACTGTCGGGCAGGTCTTCTGGGAGATCTCCCAGGAAGTAGCTATTTGGCCGGCAGCGGCCAGCGGTTTCTTTCAGGACTTAAGACCGGCTCTAGAAAAAGTTTCCTCTGAAGCCGCAACTGCCTCCACTGCCACGACTATAGGAGGGGCTGTAGATGCATGGGCCGCCCTAACGGTTCTATTGTATGGATGCTACAAATCCACTTTCGGTGAGCTAATTTCATGTCTGAGCTCTTCCGTTTACTTATCGTGTTAGCTTCAACCATAAAAAAACACCCAGCCATCCAGAGCATCGTCGTCACCAGTGGCAAACCTTCATTCCTATATTCGGATAAGATATACCAGAAGATTACAGAGCCCAAAGAAGCCATATGGCTCTTGCGTGCTTTAGAGAGCGCGATGACTGCATATTCGGACGCCTTTTCAAATAACTCTCGGAATAGGTGCGTTTTGCTCCATCACGCTGATTAATGCACCCTTTATTCTGGCTGATAGGTTATCAAGCCAGTATTTTGGTCAGGCCATAGTGTGGTTGGCTGTGGATCACACTTCACCAGAAGTTCGACGGGAAGCACTGGCATGCACTAAAAGGCTATCGACTACTTTCCCAATAGAGACCAATGTTTCTATCAGAACTGCACTGCACGCTCTTTTGTTTGAAGAAAAGCGTAGTACGGCAACCGTGTCAGATTCCGAGTTTTCTCGTCACAAGGCGGCAAGAATGGCTACTCTCCTTTCTAGCTCATCAAACTTGGAAAGCCAGCCAGATTCATCAAAGGAAAATCTGGTTGTTGAAATGCTGTTAGTCTCTCACCACAAAGACTTTGGTATAACGTCCCTCTTAACCAAGTTTTCTTCACTGACAAGATATCGGTGATAGGTTTCATGGCACAAAATCAATGGATTGAGTTAGTGCAGCAAGTTAAACTCGATCCCTACCACGTCGTTGTGCGAAAGCTTGATGAAATAACTTCACTTATTGAAGCGACAATAAACCAAGCAGAAAGCGTTAGTCTTCAACTCGTTGTGACACGATGGAATTACTGAAAGATGGCTGTCAGGGCTCGATTATCCGAAATGCTGCACTGAAGGCGGTCACTACGCTCGTTTTTGTGGCGCCGAAGGAAGCTTTACCAAACTTCCTTGGGCTAATCGAAGATAGGCTGGAGCCAAACCAGCTCAAATCTTTGGGGACTTATGAGCTAGGTGTATGGAACACATCTCCCGGCACTTTATTCGTGGATGGTATGGATTATACGATCTACATTGGTTAATCCTCACACGTTTGCAGTACTAGCGTCTAAAAAGAACAGCGGGACCGTGATAGAAAAAGGGAAAGAGGCAGATATTAAAAAATGGGAGGCCGAGTTACGCAAAACCTTGGCTCAAAAGAATTCGGCCCAGCCTACTCTGACCAAGCAAGAGAAAGCTCTATTTGATTCCCAGCTTGCGAAAGAAGAGGCAACCAGGGGCCAGTTACAGCTTCTACAGAAGAGGCTTCAGGATGGTCTGTCACTGTGCCAGAGTTTGTTAACTTCTCGGAGTCTATCATCCTCTGGTCGTCTCCCTTGGTTAGCCTCTTTGCTGAGTGAAGGAGTTGTGAAGCTCGGAACTCCCTTTGTTGGCTCCAGTGGCATATTGACTTACTTTGTGAGCACACAAATCCGCTTTTGGAACGCAGTTGACCTGGATTAGGATGTATTCCTAGAGGCTTCCGAACGTCTAGAAAGCCACCGCCTTTGGATCGCCGTTGCTACTCTTCGATCCCATGATATCCAGGACATTCCAGAAAATTACACCGTCGAGGCGTTAGATAGTAAGCCTCCACTCGCCTATAGTACACAGCGAGCTAAACCTCTTAAAGGCCTTCTCGGACGTCTTCTGTACCGGATAAAATCACTGTCCGAGCAAATCCCATTTGAAGCGGATACATTTTCACTATTTTGGCCCCTCTTAAGCCAGATTATACACAAGGGTGGGATAAACGCAGCTTCGGAAGACGATGCCATCGAGCAACTGGTCCTGGTCCTGGAGATAGTTCGTTCACATTCTGTTCAATGTAAGTCACGTCTGAAATTACGATACCTGGTCTCCTGACGAGCCCCCAGTTGCTGACGTGGGTTACCCACGTCAATCCATCTGCCAAGCCCTCGTTACTCTCATTTCTCAACACCCCAAGGTTTCCAGGGATGCCATAGCCGTGCTTCTAGAAGTCGGGGATACTATCCACTCATCAGCATCGGAGTCTGAACAAGATCTATTAATCTCGAGCACCCTGAGCCAAGAGGTTTTTGTGCGAAATGCTTGTTTACAGGCAATGCAGGTGGGTTCGCCCTTTTATAACATGACAAACCGCTAAGTCCTCCAGTCGTTTGACTTGACTGAGCGAGAATGGCTACCTGCTCTATGGACTGCCTGTCATGATGCGGACGATCAAAATGCAAATTTAGCAAGGGTCATTTGGGTTGAAAATGGGCTCGATGTCCCAGAAACCTTTATGGTTGACCTAATACCGTATCTTAGTTCGTGATATTTCCAACTGACAAGCGCACTTTGACGGTTGGACATAGGCCATTCTAATAGCTACGTTCGCCAAAGCAGCGCACGGTCCCTGAAAGAGTCTTTGGAAATCTGGCCTAGCTCAAAGGGATCAAGTATTGCAACCCTGCAGACGTTTTATCGTGAGAAGGTCAGTATGAACTGCTTGTTTTCATTTTATTTCAGGCATGATAACCGTTTTTTCAGGCCAAACCTCTGGTCCCAGAATACGACGAATTTGTTGGTGACTTTTTTCCGGCTTGACTATACATGCCGACAGATCCTTCACAGGGCATGGTGATCGCATCTACTCTCGATCGTGTTGACCCTTGGGAGGCAAGACTGGCAACAGCGGACGCCTTCTATCAAATAGCAGCACTGTTCTCGGAAGACCAGGTCATTCCCTTTTTCCAATTTCTGATCGAAGCGGAAGCAATTGGGGACCGAAACCTGGATGTTCGACGGCGAATGCTTGAAGCAGGGGTGCTCATCATTCAAATCCACGGGAAGAATGCCCTTCAGGGCTTGATAAAGACTTTTGAAGACTTTCTTGCCGCAAACCAGTCTGGGACAGATACGGAGGACCACATCCGCCAAGCCGTGGTCATTCTACTTGGAGCAATTGCACAGCACCTTCAAAAATCAGATCGTCGGGTCAAAGATGTGATATCCCGGCTTATCGAGGCGCTAAAGACACCCAGCGAGGTCGTCCAGGAATCGGTTGCTGACTGCCTAACACCGTTGGCGCCACTCGTTGAAAGTGATATTGCCACGATAATCGACTTGCTTTACAAGGACCTGACAACTGGCCCAAAGTATGCCGTACGACGAGGGGCCGCATACGGTATTGCAGGGATCATAAGAGGCACTGGAGTCATAGGTATCCAGAAGTACAATATCATTCGTCGTATTAGAGATGCAGCTGGCGACAAAACTCGTTATGAGACGCGTCAAGGAGCCTCTTTCGTGCTGGAGACTTTAGCACGAATCCTGGGGCGGCGATTCGAACCCTATATCGTGCAGCTGCTGCCGGTACTTCTCGCCTCATTTGGAGATGCTAATGCGGAGGTCAGAGAGGCAACAATTGATGCCTCCAAGGTAATCATGGGAACGTTGTCCGGCTATGGAGTGAAGCAGATAATGCCGAAGGTGATGGAAGGTCTAGAAGAACGGCAATGGCGAACAAAGAAAGTGAGTTTCAGAAAAAAGGAAATCAACTCTTAGTTTATTCCGATAGGGCTCCGTTGAATTACTGGGATCCATGGCATTCTGTGCCCCAAAACAACTCTCTTCAGCATTACCTACTGTCATACCCCAGCTGACTGTCGTTCTTACTGACTCACATGCGCAAGTACGGGCTGCCGGAAACAAGAGTTTGAAGCAGTTTGGCGAAGTCATCACCAATCCAGAAATCCATTCCCTGGTCTCAACACTGCTCAAAGCGCTAGTGGATCCTGAAAAAACCGCAGTGGCACTCAATGCCCTCCTCAAAAAGTCTTTCGTCCACTATATTGACTCTCCTTCCCTTGCCATTGTATGTAGAGCAGCCCTCAAACGTCCTGTTGTTATGATAACGCTCTTTAGGTCATTCCAATTATCGAGAGAGGGTTGCGAGAGCGTAGTGCTGACACCAAACGAAAAGCCACGCAAATAGTCGGGCAAATGGCCGGCCTGACTGATTCAAAGGACTTTATACCCTATCTCACACGCCTTCTTCCGCTAGTCCACATTGTTCTTGTCGATCCAGTCCCAGAAGCAAGGGCTACAGCTGCGAAGGCATTAGGTAAATGTTGATCATTGTTTCAAAACACGGTTGGCTAAAGAAGTTAGGTACATTGGTGGAAAGACTTGGAGAAGGCCAGTTTCCTGACCTTGTGCAAGATCTACTAAAGACTCTACGAAGTGACACCTCTGGAGTGGATCGCCAAGGCGCCGCACAAGGGTTGAGCGAAGTCATTTCAGGCCTAGGCATGGAACGCTTGGAAGGCCTTCTTCCTGATATAATTTCAAGTGCCAGTAGCCCTCGTTCTTATGTGAGGGAGGGCTTTATGTCCCTCCTCGTTTACCTACCAGCCACATTTGGAGCCCGCTTTCAGCCTCATTTGTCAAAGGTGATTCCTCCAATCTTGAGAGGTCTCGCAGATACGGAAGAGTATGTTCGGGAGGCATCCATGAAGGCGGGACGTATGATCGTGGTCAATTATTCCAATAAAGCGGTTGATTTACTCCTGCCCGAACTGGAACAAGGCATCTTCGACTCTGGTTGGCGCATTAGAGTACGTTACTGGCGAGTGGCTTCAACGCTTCTTTAACCCTTTTTATCTAGCAATCTTCAATCACCCTGATTGGGGAACTGCTATTTCGTCTGTCTGGTATTAGCGGGAAGTCCGAATTGGATGAAGAAGAAGAGGTGGACGCCGTTGCGGCCGAGAGCTCCCGCAAAATGCTCATCGACGTACTGGGGAAGGAGAGGAACGACCGTGTGCTCGCTGCGCTTTACCTTGTCCGCCAGGATGCCGTCGCAGCTGTACGAATGGCCTCCATTCACATATGGAAAGCTCTGGTGAGCAACACTCCGCGTACAGGTGAGCATGTTTTTGGGGTCGAATATAATATCGCTAATGCATAAATAGTTCGAGAGATATTACCTACCCTTATCAATCTCGGTGAGTGAAGTCCTTATCCACTTTCCTTCATCTTACACCTCCATATTAGCCATTGACTTATTGTCCATGCCGAGTGGGGATCAAAAGGATGTGTGTATCTTTTTATTACTTAGTACTACACGACTGAAGCCTCCCCAGACTGCTGCTCGGACCCTTGGAGAACTATGTCGCAAATTTGGAGAGAGGATACTAGGAGACATCTTGCCGATTCTTGAACGTGGCTCTAGAAGTTCTAACGAACGAATACGGGAAGGTGTTTGCTTGGCAATGAGCGAATTAATGTCAGCCCCCTTTAAGTTTCCGTTGATTTTGCTAATCAGTCTGGCAGAGAAAACTCTTCGGAAGCTCAACGAGATGAACATGAAAGCCAAATCGTGGACCTCGTTAGACGCTCTCTGGTGGACAGTTCGGCTCGCTGTCGAGCCGCCGCGGCCATCGCCTTTGACGTACTTCAAGAGGTTATGGGTGCCAGGGCAATTGACGAAACGATCCCAACCCTCTTAGAAGCTCTGAGACAGCCTGGAGAAAGTTCTGGTACTGCCCTTCAAGCCCTCCGCGAGGTCATGACCGTAAGAACGACCAATACCCCACTTGTTCCTTACCTTATTAGTTGACATTAGGTCCGGGCAACAACTGTATTCCCTGTCCTTATTCCAACCTTGATTGCCACCCCGATGACGGCATTCAACGCGAGAGCACTTGCTTCTCTCGTAACAGTAGCCGGAGCCGCTCTTTCAAAACGTCTCACCATCATCCTCACAGCTTTGATTCGTGCGGTCGAGAATCAGGCTGATGAAGCCCTGAAGGCGGATATTAATGAAGCAATTAGTGCACTGCTTGGATCAATTAGCGATCAGGAGGGCTTGCAAACTCTGATGTTACTACTAGCCGGATGGTGAGTGTATTTGTTTGTTCGCGTATACTTCACTAAAGGTTTGATCTCACATCACAGGGTCAAGAACGAATCATGGGCTAGGCGTGTTTCAGCAATCAACTTCTTTGAGACATTCTGCAAGGTGTCCACGCTCGATTTTGCTCTCTACAGATTGGATTGGGTGCGAAATCTGGTTGCGTTGATGGATGATCGGAAAGCAGAAGTAGTGGAGGCAGCAGTTCCAGCCTTCGAAGCATTCATCAAGTCCACAGATAAGGAAGAACTGGATTCCATGGTCGTCACTCTACGCCGGACTATTGAAGGCACTGGCGCACCCGGGCGAGGGGTGCCTGGATTTTCCTTGAAAGGGAGCATCAGCTCTATGATGCCTATCATCATAGCCGGCCTTACGACAGGTAGCAATGAGCAACGTGAACAAGCGGCGTACGCCATTGGTGATCTAGTCGAGCGTACAGAAGAGGTGGCTTTCAAACCATACGTCGTGCAATTTACGGGCCCCCTCATCCGTGTCGCAACTCAAGCAACAGCTTATCCCCCTGGAGTCAAGGTTGCCATCCTGAAGTCTCTTACTGCAATGCTAGAGCGCATCCCAATGCAGCTCAAACCCTTCTTCCCACAACTTTCTAGGACTTTTGTCAAATCCTGCGGCGATAATTCCTCGTTAGCCGTCAGGAATGCCGCTGCCAAAGCGTTGGGTACGCTCACACAAAATAATCAGACAAGAGTGGACGCACTTTTAACCGAATTGCTGAGCACATCAAAATCTAGCGATGACGAGGCAGTTGCCGCATCCCTAGTCCTTGCAACAGCACATGTCGTGAGGAGTGCCATCAACAGCATCAGTCCGGAATCCAAGGACACGTGTGTGTCACTAATCGAGTCTACTTTCAAGGAGAAACACGACGGTGAGATGGATTTGCAAAGATTACGCGCACGCTAATTGGTATCGTAGACTCATATCTTCACGCTGTGGCATCTTTGTTTACCAGCCTAGAGACGAATCCTGAACTGCTAAAACCAATAGTGCAGTTAGTCACTACTCTTATATTTGACAGAATAATCTGATAAAAGTGATCTTTAGGGCCAATCTTTTGCAAGGAACGCCCCCCAGCGTTCTTTCAAGCCTTATGATCCTACACGTTGTCGAAGATGCTCCAAAGCTCTTTTACACCCTCGAGTGCGTGCCTTCAATTCTAAAGAAGGTGGTAGAGAGCATAGGCGAACCTGTGCCCGGGATATCGAGACCTGCACGCGAGGCTAAGGAGCTTACAAGGACAACGCCGCCATTTTGTGACGATGAAGCAGTCCATACCATTTTTGGAGCATAATGTGATAGTTTTTGATTGAAAAGAAATTTTCACCACCAGGAAAATATATACACTCATTTATTTAGCCATACCAGTCACCCGGCGTGGACTTGAAACTACGCCAAATGAGGACCTAATATGTCGGTTGCACTATTGATAAATAAAGGACTAAGGGACTCGCCACTCGGGATCATCTTGATTCATCCTGTCGTGGGTTGCCGAAATTGGCGTCGAACGACACTATCATCTTTTCCACGATCCTCGGCATGGCGGCGAAATTCCCACCCGATCTTCTCCACAGCTAGGAAATCGCCTCGAAGGACTAGGAGGCTTGAGGAAGGGGGTACCTCGACAGGAGGTTGAGAGAGCGTTCGAATGGTTTTCGTGATCTGCAACTTATGTTCATCGAAAGGAAGAAAACAAGCTTGAAAAATACCTTGTTTGACAAGCTCTCGTTCAGCGGCATATCTTTCACCTGGGCCAAGTGGGCCACTAAAGATGATTCCAAAGGAATAAGACTCCTAGATTGATGGAGAAAAAGTAGAATATCGGAGAAAGACTGCCAAATCAGTGCGAAGTGTGTCTATTTTTATTGGAAATGAGTTATAATTGTCAACTTTGATTGTATTCATACCTGGTAGTCGTCAAAGCCTGCAGCTCCGATAGAGAATGTTAATACTCGTTCGAATGAAGGCCAAAATTCATTCCACAACGATCGTTCGCATTGGTCTCGATCCGCTACGTGAAAGACTGTGCTTAACGCAGATTTGCTACATATTTGCTGAATGAGAAGCAACCACAAGCGCAATGCGATAAATGCCTGATTCAGCTCCGTAGAAGCAGAATCCGAGAGCACAACTTGTTGTGGAACGAGTGCACGTTGAAGGAGCTGAGAGAACCGTGTGCGCATCCTCCAAAGTGAAAATGCACATTCGGACCAGTCCGTGGAAAGAACCGCAAGAAGAAGGAAGTTCCACATACGAAGAGAATTTTCAGACTAGACGACGTCAATTACAATCTACGAACGTATAGAAGAGATTGTACCTCGTTGGGAACCACGGATGCCAGTAGTTTAGGATCCATGTTTGTTGCTTGTATCATCAATTTTGCAAGAGACTCATAAGCTGTGAATTCGCCATCCGTATAGGAGCCATCCGGAATGCGGTCCTGGAAGTACGATACCCCATCTATGGTGATCGTTACAACCTGATCCAGGTCAAACACTCCATCTTTGACGATGCAACTTTGGCATATTACCTATTTGAAATTATCTGAGTTGACGAAAACAACCCACAAATAAGGGTGTAGTACCTCCAGCAAATGCTCAAGGGTAGAGGACTGGGCCCTAAGTCTTCCCCTAAGAATCCCGCTCGTGACGTCGAAGAGAGTCGACGGTATATAATTTGGCGTATGAGAACTACCTGCAAGCCTACTGAGGCGCCGATGCGAGCTCGTCGAGACCTGTAACAGTTGCGAGATCGCTTCCTTGCTCACACTAAACCGTGACAAAACAACGCGTAAATACTTTTCTCCTTGCAAAAGAAGATCCTAGGATGACGTTAGCTTCGCGGTGTTTGATACTAACCAACTCGCCTTGCTATGGGGTTTGTGATGCTGTGCAACCATGCTACATATATGCAATAAAGAGTTCGAATCGAAGGATCCAGGCTTCCAGTCAGTGATTTGAGCTGCCATAGATGTCAAAGTAAAGCCCAAATCTTGGTGGAGAATCAATAACGGTCAAGCAGCAACGAAATGCTAGCCCACATACAAGCGATTATCGACTCCGAATACGATGTGTGGTGAACTACCTCGACATATTTGCATAAGTTCTTGAGGGGCATGTCTACGTCCCCAGGCTGTCGCTTGTCCTGGATAGAGGCCAAAACCTCTCTGACAACAGCATCGCGCATGCTATCCCCGTGTGAATTGACTGGTGCCTGAGAGCTATTCCTGGACCGTTCTCGCATGATTTGAGCCAATACAGCGAAGAAATCTTGCGAACAAGGATATCTGAACAAGGTAAAGTAGAGCTTTTGCCCTTCGAATCTTTGATGGATCAGTTTTTCATGAAGGATGGATTACAGCTTATAACACACTGGGTCAAGATTTCGTCGAAAAATTGGCGAGCTCGTGCGGCCAACATATGATCTGAAGTCACGCCATACTCAGCAACAACTGCAGTCGTCGTTGCGACATATTCGCTAAGAATATAAGTCAGATACCTAAGTTTATGATAGATATTAATACCTCAGTATTATGGTAGACGTCTTCCGGTCCATATGAATTTGCTTCACGGCCTGTCCAGCTGCTGTGAAAACCATTTGCTTTAGGTCTATGCTGAGACTAGGTTGAGATAATAGTTCCATCGCCGTGTGTACCGCTTTGAAGAGGGGTTGGACCCAATCGTTTAGTAATGGGCTCGTAAAATCATGCTTCAAGGATGATAAACGAGTGTTTGTTTCAGTGTGAGATGAATTAATAATTTAGAAAAGCCAGGAATAGCATGGTAAAATACGTATTGTGAGTTTTGCAAAGAAGAACGTGATAGTCAAAGTATTCTTACCTTAGAGAGAACGATCACCAGAGATGTCAATAAACACCTTGACACCGTATATGGAATTTGGAGGAAATCCATTTGATTGATGGATTTGATGACAACATCGACGAAAACGGACCCAAGAAGCCCCTGTGCCACCGAGTCATCGATGCTTTGTACCATACACGCCGGAGGAAGATCGCATGGCAAAGAGGTGTCCAACGCACGCATTAGACCTTGGAAGCATGATTGAACAACTGGGCTTAGAGAAAGTTGGCTGAGACCATCAAAATCAACACGGAAGGTCCCTCTGCCTGATTTGACTTGACATCGTTGGAAGCCTATCAATTGAACCAGACACAGTTTAATTTGCAGCAGAGAGCTTAAATCGGCCATTATCCCATCGGCAATCATTTGGAGAGCTAAGTTGACCAAAGTGGCCTGCAAGAGACGTGAGGAACCATTTTTGACACCAGTTATTACAAATTTACCCGTAGCGTAGTTATTTCCAGTTCATTTTCGATGACGAGATCATCTGCTCGCTAGGTATAGTCAGCTTATGTGCTCCACTCGGTCCTACAGTGTAGAGAACTTACACGCTGATCATCGTTTACGCCTAGCACTTGCACCAATGTACTCCAAGAAACCACTTGATGAAATATAAGTAACACTTGTTTACTGGAAGCAACACTCACAGCGCCAAGAAGGAAGCACAGGGTGTAGGAGGGTTAAAAACACAGCCAAAGACGCCCTTTCTGGAATTTTTGCTTGCATAAGATACTCCTCGAAGCAAAGAGTAATTGTATCCAAATGCATGGGTAGAAGAGTTGCAATAAGGATCTCGCAAGCCAGCCGCACCTCCGCCTGAAGAATGGATAAATTTAATGGACGTACCAAACTCAATTTACTTACTCTTTCGTCAATCCAACATTGAGAGAAAAAACGAACGAATATAAACACTACATCTGGGCGCCATTGTCTTCCTCCAAGGTCCAAGCCTGGACTGTTCACATCCAAAATGATGCGAAAGATCCGGGAGATTGCTTCAAATCTACACAATATAGCCTTTAGCCCCGTTCCCAAGCGCCATCGTTTAACATACCTAATCTCCCAGGCAGTATTCTCGCTTAGGACCTCAGTGAGAAGGTTCTCAAATGGTTGCGTATCTACCACTAATAGTCGAAGGAGAAACTTGATGCGCAATGAGTCGAGCTCTGGTATTTGGGTTTTTGAGTAGAAATGCCATGCGCTAGAATAAATATTAATTGAAAGGTTGCAGCAACGAGCTCGGTAAACGTCACCATTTGCACAAAGTATATCCATTGATCATCGCAAACTGATCTACTTCAGCGTCCGTTAGAAGATCGCCGCTCTCTTTTGAAACAAGTGTGCTCAGAAACTTTGCAATTATAACACAAGTTTCTACGGTCCCCTCTATCGCTGCGGTAGACAGCAGGTCAAGCATATCCATATCAATGCTCAGAGGGTCGGTTGATCCTCCCGTTGTCACATTGGATTTTCGCCTTTTTCTTGTCAAGGGTAATCGATAGTCTGGTGGGAAACTACATACCGTGGAGGTAATGTGATCAGTTGAGACTGATCAAGCAAGTTCAAGGATCGCACGGTTTCCCTCTTGCAGCCATATAGAAGAAGACAAGCGGCAAGAGTGTGGCGAAGAAATCCGTGACTACAACATCAAACTGGACGTCAGTAATAAATAGTAATGAGCATTAGGTCGTACATTAATGTAGTCTGATTGCTATTGGCCATGCCATTCTTGAGCCAGGCTGACTGGCGAGCGTAAAGTGAGGAGATGAGAGTTAGGAGCTCTCCCCGACCAAATGCCTTGACCCACACCGAGTACAGCAAAACTTCTGCCAGGATGGCATGTGTAATGAATGGGGCACTAAAATCTCTTGCGAATGCAGAAAGCTGCATCAGTGTGGCATTGGGAATTTCAACGCCTGAGCGGGCAAGTACAAGAACCCATTGCAAACAGCGCTCTAGTCCGGCTGTGTCCTCCGAAGCTGCATCCACGATTACTCGCCACGGGTCTGCCAGGTATTGTGAAACGTCGACGTTCGTAGCCTCGTCAGCTACGGAAAGCCGATTCACCGAATAGTCCTCGGAGCTAAATAAACGAGGGAGGTTCTTGAAGACAGCGGGCTGTAACAACACATCATGAGGCGAAGTTCTTCAAGGCAGTTTCAAGCTTACTGTCGCGAAATTCCCTAGCTTTGACATGGTATCCAGCCAATTGACGAATAAATCGTCAAAGGTTGTCCACACTACACCCCACTGGCATAGCTTGACGACATACTTCAACGTGTCGTCTACCATTTCGACATTACGCTGGGTTATATGTAAGGCAAAAGATCATGAGAATGAGGATTACCGTACCCTATGTTCATCTACTCCTTTCCTCTCTGGGTGGAGTAAATTTCCTGGAATGGCCGATAAGGAAGCTTCAGAAGATTGTAAACATTGTTGGTATAGGCATTCTGCGTATAAGGCACGATTAAGGTCGTGGAGTTGATGAAGCCACGGATTGGCATATCGTTCAATAATCACACGACGAGTAGCAGTGTAGTCGGTGGCTCCACTACCAGAGACGCCACCCACATTCTCGCTCGCCGTAAGAATACTGGGCCATGTTTTTGGTTGGGATCGAGACTTTACGCCAGGCAGGGGTTCGCCCACCGCCACGTAGTCTCTTACAATTTGCAGGAGCCGGTCATCCTGAAAATGTTTGAGCCCAATATATCACTTTGAAATATAGGAACATACACACCTCTGATAAGATCCATGCAAGAACAATGCTTGCCAGGCGAGACAAGGCGTAATCTGTCATCAGACTACTTGGCCAGCATCTTCGTACAAGCAAAAGGAACCCAAACTCGTTCACCGAGACATCCAAGTCCTCCAAAGAAGCTTGGATAGACGCAAAAAGAGCTTCGACGGAAGTCGAGGCGTCGATGGCCAAGGTACTTGGGAATGTGCACATGATGTCGGTTGGCGCCAGATCAGAGCTTTGAAACGGAGTGAGGGACGAGTCTATTCGTATAAAAATTCCTAGTCGATATAGCTGGGACATTACAAACCGCGCGCTTGCGTCGGAATGTAGGCTCACTTCATGGCCAAGGGCGTCTCGAATATGGGCGAGGGAAACAATCTCGTATGGATGAGGAAGACCCTCCGCTTCTGTCCCCTCTGACGTGACTTGCAACATTTCGCCATTGTTGGAGGGAGGTGCTATTTGCGGCAGTTTTATGACTGATGCAGCAAGTAGGAGAATCGGAAGATGGTGAACCAAGGAAACTTCTGCATCGACATTACCACAATTTTCTATATATTCTAGCGTATTCCTCGACTTTGGCAATCGTGAACCAGAGAGTTGTGCAAGGTAAAGAGCGATAAAGTAATGTAGTTCGAATTTATCGTATGCTGGCCCGTTTGCACGAGTGCTTGGTTGATTTCGCGGTGAACTTTGCTCTACAACGATCGAACCTGCCGTCGTTCCCGCTTGCAGCAGCTCTAGTTCCATCCAGAATATGCCGTAGGCTACCGATACCTCGTCATAAGACTTGTGAAAGAGGTCTTCCTCTTTCCAAATCAGTGGAGTGTAAAATTCATTCCAAGACCTCCTCAAATCCTCCCACTGTATTGTGACACTTTTATGCGAAAAAGGCGTGGATCGGCAACTGGGAATATCTTTGGAGCCGAGTGATTTCTCGACACATGCCGAGTGCGCAAAGTATAAGCAAGAGCTGCATCGAAGGCCTTGATCATAGCAACCCCAGGAAGGCTTGCGACATATAAAACAGAGGGTGAGTGAGAAGAGATGGATCGGTTGAAAATGGTGTCGATCTTTCCGGGGAGCTTCAGAAGCATCCAACAGGCGTTGTGGTAGCCGGCGAGAGTATCGTATTACTGAAATCCTCTCGTGCTGCCCATCTTTACTCGTGTATTTTAAGCGATCGACTCCCGCTTCATGATCATAGCAACTGCCGACGTGGACAGTGAGCGTACAACAGGGACAAATTAGACCCAACCCAATGATAGACTTTGTACAAACCGCACAGTTCGCCGAAAATCGATTGATAGGCCGATTTTTGGGTTGATTGCCTGGGAGAGGAGCAGGTGCGGCCTGAAATCTCCAGATAATGAATTCGTGCGGTTCTTTGACAAAGTATGGGACTTGCTGCGGCGCTTGAGTGTTGATGTTATGGCGTAGGTGGGGGGACTGTGTCACCATGTTGCTTTCTATACGCCGAAGGAACTCTTGGTAGCTTGCGATCTGTAAGGGTCCGGAGAGAACTAGATGCCCGAATGCTCGAGGCCAAAATGTAGCAAGTGTTTCAATGGCCGTCCGCCTGCTCTTAGAGGACTCGAAAGCGACAACATCGACAATGTCGGAATAAGCGTCTTCTTTAAGGCGAATGATTGTCGATAAGGTCTCGTAAAACCGGTAAAGAGTGACATGATCATGAGAGTGGATTGCAATCACGCGGAACATGCAAGCCAACAGAGGTGACAGTAATGATCCAGAGAAGTAGTTGTCCCTTGGTTGTCGTGGTGCAGTCCATGCAGAGACGCCGATTGTCTGCGACCTACTCTTCACCCAAGGTTCAAACGAGTTATTTGTGGTGGCATTATCTGTATCCTCTTCAGTGGCCCATTCTACCTGGATTTCGGGTACGGATTCGTTGGTATTCTGACGCCCTAGACCTAAGAACAATAAGCATCGTCTAAATTTGTGAAGATGAACTTTACCTCTGATATTCCTAGCACCAACGTTTTCAAAACCAGCCAATCTATCTTTAGAGAACGTAGATAACATTCCCTTCAAAAGTTCTTCATAGAACTTTAGTATTCTCTCGTGAAGACTGGGCGAGAAAGTAGAAAAGGCCGGCAACATGGCGACCCCTATCCTTGTTAAATTCGTCGGACTATTTCTCTGCAAACGAGCGAGAATGGAAGCAACCTCCAGTACGACCCCTTGTAATGCGTTTGGAGGGCAATAGGGGCGGAATCGGGTAACTTTATACCGACAGTCCTCCTTGATTATTTCGGCGAGTGTTGATATAAGCTCGTCGAGGAGACTTTCATTCGTAGTCGATGGCTTGATCTGGGAGTCTTCGGTCTCTCGTTTCCGAGATGGCGACATCGACCTGCCAACCCAGGAGCCCTTCTGTCGGGTTAGAGCTGGAGCTCTGAAGAAGAATTATAAGAATTCATAGGATAATTTTCGGAACTGCAACGTACGGAGAGGGGGAGAATATCGTGGAGCCTTCGATTATAAGGGTATCTCGTACCACAGTAAGATGTCGAAACGTCTGCTCGGTTGAGTACAAAGCAGGGCCTGCTCCTTGACCGCTGGTGGTATTTCCCTCATCTTCCTCATCTTCATAGTGTGTTCCTACGTCGCTGGCACGAGAATCATGGCCTCGCTGCCATTCATTACCACTATTACCAACGAGTCGCACGGCACCCCTAACTGCACTTGCCGTGGCATGCAAGTTCAAGCCGTGTCTCAGTACATTTCCACCCACATACATGGTAGAGGCGGCTTCGAACACGGTCGGTGGTCTCTCACGTTCGCGGAGCCTTTGTAATGCGACTGAAAGAAGTTTGCCTAATTCTAGTCGGGTCTTTTCGATGGCGGCGGCTTTCTGTGTGTCCGATGCAGACGACATGGGTGTGGGTCTCGGATTGTCCCATGAGCTTGGCGTCGTTGATGGTGGCTGAGGGTTGTGGCCGACTTGTATCAAGTTTTCTTGTTGTCTATTGTTGATAGATATATAAGAATTGTCATAAAACGCAGCTGGAGCTGGTGATCGAGAACTGGTGCGAGGAGGCAAGGACATGTTGGTAATAAACGTCTAGAATGTGACCAAGATACCGAGATCTGAGATCTCTGATTCCAGAAAGGGTTTCGGAACCAACGAGACGACGGCAAGCTTTGGTTGAAAGAGGGAGCAAGGAGCGTTTGCCACTTTTGGACCCCGGCTACATAAATATGGCTAATATCGATGCTGCGAAAGCCAAAAGCACCGTGTTTGTTGGTGGTTTAGCTCCGGAAGTGGACGAAAATGTCTTGGTTGAAGCCTTTTCACCCTTTGGTTGGTTGCCAGATGCCTTGTTCAACAAAAATTACATTTTAATCACTAAACAGGTGATATAATGGAGGTTCAAATACCTCCAGCCGCAGAGGCCTATAAAGATCAACCGCCTGGTAAGTCTCCATGTTGGTTATGGCGGGTCACCCCTCACTTTTAAGCCCAGACGGCAGGCATAGAGGTTTTGCGTTTGTGACATTTGGCGCTCCCATGGATGTTCGTCAATTGTTTGTCTTATGAAAATGCAGTACAAGACTTATATCGTGGTCAAAGGCACAAGATGCAATAGACAATATGGACATGAATGAACTCCGGGGCAAGGTACTCAAAGTCAGTCTTGCCCGTCCCCAACGAGCACCCGTTCAAGGAGCAGGCAACCGAGCAGGTACGGGAAATCTAATTCAAGATACGAGTCCTGACCCTTTCTTCGGCAGTCTGGGAGACCGAGGAGTGGCTCCGCGCCAATACAAAACCACATCCAGAGTCCAGTGGATCGGCAGCAAAAACAGGAGGCAAGGGAACAGCAGGAGAGGACCAGGGGGATGAAGATGCAATGGAGGAGTGAGCGAACGATTGCCAAGGTCTTCATTGGGTTATAAATATCCTGTGTATACATTCTCGAACACTGTATTTATTCGCCCAAATGTCGACCTCCTGCTTCGAGCCCATTGATCGCTCTCGCCTTTTTGATTTCGATCTGCAGTAATAGTAGCTCCTCCAATCTAGCGAGCTTTCTTTCGTCTCCAGGCCCTTGTAGCACCCGTCGAACATCGTCTATTTGAATCGTCTTACCACCCCCCTGTCCAGCCGCGACAATCTGTGAAATTGGTGATAAATGACTGCTTTTCTAGAACAACGGAAAAACAACAAACAGTTTCATGCAGGTACTCAATTAGAATGTCTTCCATGAGCCCTACTGTATCTGGTGCTGGAGCTTCGTCTCCCAATCCAAACATGATTTCCTTGACTGTGAAGACAAATTTTGAGTACACGGCGATACAACCACCAAGGAATACTTACGGTCTTTGGTAAATAGCCCTTTAAGAGTGCCTGGCTGCCTTCGACCCGTCCTTACGTCGCCAGCACGAGATTCTGGCTCGGACTCATCTCCATCTGGTTCGGGGGAGGGTGCCATTCTGACGAGTGGTGCGGTTGACGGAGATGCTGCCGGCTGAGGGTGTGATTGACGAATGGCCATCAAACTGGCAGCAGCCGCAGCTTGAGCCTGTTGTGCTTGACTTTGTCCAGCCCCAGCAGCATTTTGATAATAGCCCCAGTTATTCGAATTACCCGGGTTTCTAAGTTGCGCCTGATTCTGAGCTTGCGCCAGTTTGAACGAATCTGGGGTATTATACGACATGGTGGCCGGCTCCAGATTATTATGGACCCGACGCCGACCACCAAATTATCCTTTTCGTTCAAAGCAAAGCCAAAACCTAAAGTTCCCGTTAATACTCCGCTTCAATCATCTGCTTTTGCTTCTTTAGATGATGAAGAGCCAGCTCCAGACGAGTCTGCAACCTCCAGGCCAGGGCGACCTGGCGCTTCCAAGCCCAAATCACTGGTCCCCACGCAAGCGACAATCACAAAAGCTATGAAAAGAGAAATGGAGGCGCAGAAGAAAGTGGACGCTACAGTGTATCAATATGATGAGGTGTATGACCGTCTCAAGGAGGCAGACAGACTGGCGGAAATAGCGAAAGAGGAGGAAGCAAAAATAAGGCAGGTACATTGTCGCAATTCTTTCTATCATTTATTGGCATGATTCTTACCGTCCTTTCACTCCAGCCCAAGTATATTAACAACCTATTGCAAGCAGCAGAACTGCGCAAACGGGATCACCTAATCGCCGAAGAGAAGAATATTCAAAGAGAACGCGAAATGGAGGGGGACGAGTTTGCAGACAAGGAGAAATTTGTGACACAAGCGTACAAGGATCAACTGGCCGAAAACCGCAAGGCTGAGGAAGCCGAGAAACTCCGCGAAGGTAAGCTTACCAGCGGGACCTCTATGCTAAGGCTGACTTGTCCCACAGAATTGGAAAAGAAGCAAAAGGGCAAGGCGGGCCCCGGAATGACTCATTTTTACGCCACTCTTTTGCAACAGTCGGAAAAGAAACACGCAGCGGTGATGGCAGCGGCAGCTTCTCAGCCAACTATTGGACCGACAATGCCTGGAGATGCTGGTCCCAATCTAGCCATAAAGCCGCCTACCGAAACTCAGCTCACCGACATCGAAATTGCAAAGAGAGCACAAGCCGAAGGAAAAGATGTGGAGCTCAATGATGACAACCAAATTGTAGACAAACGTGCACTACTTTCCGCTGGTCTCAATTTAGCGGCGAAGAACACACGAGACCTGGCTGCCTACAGGCGAGAGAAACAGGACGCAAAGAACGGGGAGGCTCTCAATGTTCATACCGCCGTTGGGTCGGCCGCAAGTCGTCGGGAGATTGAGTCTAGGCGAAGACAGGAGATTGAGGTTCAATTGGCTGAGGAGGAGAAGAGGAGAGTCGCAGAGAGAGAGCGCGAAGAGGAGGAATTGCGACAACGAGCGGTAAAGCGAAAGAACGATGATGATGCTATAACGAGTGCTCGGGAGAGATACTTGGAGCGAAAGCGTCGGAAATTGGAAAACCCGACTCCAGAAGATGATTAAATGTATAGTCCCTGTTGTAACTTGCTTCTTAAACCGCTCCTCCACATGCCCCAAAGCAAGGAACAACGGAAACTTGATGACTTCTTTTCAAAATCCCCTGTCAAAGTCTCTAAGAAGAAACACCAGAGCAAAAAACAACCTGAACAAGTAACCAAACCATCTCCAGCCATAGATGTTGTTACCCTGGATGACAGTGAAAGTGATTGGGACGCTGGACGAAGCAAACTAGCACCGAGTTCTCCGGTTAAATCTCCAACAGGACAGACCGACGATGACAGCGAGGAGGCTCCAGTCGAGCTTAGTCCTTTGGTAAAGCGCCAGAGACTAATGGCGGCTGCTCGAGTTGTATCAGATATTGAAACATCTGGAAGCGAGGACCATGTTCCATTAAACAAGACAAAGAAGCGAAAAGGCCCCATCACTACTGACTCAGACGATGAGCAACTGCAGGCTCCAAGCAAGAGGCGAAAGACCTTGAAAAGAGGACTGAAACCGACAAGTGACGAGGAAAACCTTATGGATGAACTCGATACAGATGGTATGTTGTAATATGAACCATGAACATTTCCTAACAATTCCAATAGTCGTTCTGAACAGTCGGCTCAGAGCACCTGCTAAAAAATCTGCACATACAAAGGCTTTGGAACAGATGAAGCGTAAAGAAGACATCTCTAATTTTTCAATAAGGCTTACGCATCAACAGGTAAACGCCTCGGGTTATCACCTAAATCCTCATCGCATTCTAGCGAGGAAGACTCAAGTCAAAGTGACACGAATGAAATATCACAACGCAAAGAAGCTAAATTTAAACCAATACCCGGCTCTCAACGTCCAGGTGGTTCCAGGACGAGCCCCTTGGAAGAGGACATTGGGTCGACCAGCAGCGATGCCAGCGACTTTGTCGTGGAGGATGAAGAACAGGTTGAAGTTGTACTGCCTATTGAGTACTCTGCACAGAGAGTACAACCACTCGGGCATTCTTTCAAAGTATTTTTTCAATTCTTGGTACATATTGCTTGTCAGCCACGGCATCTAAGGGCAATACACATGAAAGAGCGATTAAAAGGTAAGCAAAGGCCCGGTTTTATACACGCTAGTGTTTTGATATCTTTATAACAGGCGACAACCCTGCGGCAGAGTACTGGAGAAATGCTACCAAACATCTTCGACGAACACTTGGATCAATTCGTGATAGTCAGGTATGATATATCATTCGTGTACGGCTTCATGTGTTCAATGTGACGCGACAGGTCGCTTCCACAATATGGTCACATGATTTTCGCAAGGCTCTCGAGACTAGGCCTGAGCTAGGCGTTATCATTACTGAAGTAGAACCCTACTGTCATGCATGTCGGAGAAGTTCAGCACTGTCCACTAGACAAGCGACTTTAGGAGGGGATGCTTACAACCCTGAGGGATTCGAGGTGAGACGTTTGAAAAAAATAATTTCTGCCCAATTGACCTAAAAGAAATAGCCTTTTGAGGAAAGTAGTGACACAGACAGTGATGAGAGTGAATCGGTGGGTGTTTATTCGTATCCCTTGTTTCCTAGATCCTCTCATTCTCTCGGCAGTCGGAAGAGGATGCTGCTACGACCTTTAATCTGGGCCAGCATTGTGCTCGGAGGGTAGAATTATTTCATGCGTTCACGCATTGGGAATATCATCTATTCAAGGCGATCGAGGAGGAAATCACGGCATTGGAAACGGCAAACCGAGAAAAGCTCCGCGGACAAGAGAAGAAGAAAAAGAAGAAGAAAAAGAAACATTTGGTTGATACAGACGATCCCGATGCCATAGTGGACTGGCTAGATAAGCGGAATGTGATTGAGATGGTGAGCATTGTCCCACTATCTACATTATATAACACACTAACAAAGGTTTCAGCACTGGAGAGAGATACAGAATATGATGGAACGTGCCAAAAAGGTTGAGATGCGACAGCCGGGAGACATTGACTAGTCATTCGTGTGGCTAATTTTGGTGATTCGGCTTCCAAGAATACAACCTTGATATGATAGCGCAACAATATCTATCCATTCATTCCGTCTCGTCGCCACCATCAGGGTTTACCGAACCTTGGTTGGACTGGTCGTCTCGGTTTGTTAGATACTGAAAGGCGAGTGCGACAAAAGCCCTGTCATCACATGTCGCATCTGGAACGGAAACACTGTGCCAGCTTGGATGACTCGCTGGAAGTGGGATTATTCGGACAGATCATTTAGTGCAACTGTGACACACCAATCTGCCAAATAGAGGAGTATTCCGTTATCAATTTTGCCTTTGGGATCCTATAATCCATCTAATATTACTTGGGCGTTGATTTCGGAGAAATTGAGAGAACGGACGTAAGGAGATATTGATCCAAAGGATTTCCCAGCATCAAGAGTGTGTTGAGCCCGCCATGCCGCCAATTAGCATCCAGTACTTTTGTGTATAGCTCTATGTCGCAGTGAGGCATCACCAATAACGTGTGATTTGAGAGGGTATGGCTAGCATCCTGAATGTGTTCTGCGTCAGAATGCGGCGATATAGGAACCGACCAAACCTACCAAAGCCTCTTTTCCGGTCACAGCGTTCAATCCAAGTGATTGAAATCCATTGATATCTTCCTCTGTGAAAACAGGATCGTAGAGGGAGACTTCGGACAGTGGCTGAGATCCATTCAGTAGTGTAGAGTGGCTATTCTGTCAGATACTCCCTATATTGGCATAAGAAAGCAATTCTAGTATCCAAGCAAGCTGTAGTCGCGCAGATCGTGACTCTGACGGGGAGCCTAGTCCAAGACAGCGTAAAGAGGATACTCCTGCCCAATGAAGCCGGCCAAGGGCATCTTTCAATATATCTAGAGCCCTCGTGAAATGAGTGGAGTCATAAATACACTTGCATACCGTGGATTTTGTCCAGCCAGCCTGGATCATTTCGAAGGCTACTCCTCTCCCGCTCCATCTTTTCCGTGAATGTCATGATTCGTATTTCAGAGCGGTTCTTACGGCGCTTTTTACCATGATTGGCGAGGACGTATCCGTCCATCTTTTCTGGTGGGACGATGGACAGCTACGGAGATTGTGTGTGGTAGTATACAAGAGTAGGGTACATGAAAAGTTCTATCCCTGGTCCTCGTCACCGCGCCGCTTCTTCATCTCTCTTGTTATCTTTTGTTGTGCGGCTTCATGCCTTGCCAACTCTGGGGGTACTTTGCTGATAGGACTCTTGGAGATTTCTGCAGGGGCATTAGTCAACATACTCTGGAAAGGGCGTGTAACACTTGTACCTTGTTTTAGCTCATACATCACTTCATCGTCATCGTTTGTTAGGAATGTAATGGCAACACCTTGTTTTCCGGCACGACCCGTTCGACCTATTTCCGTGGATTAGCAGTAGGTTGCGAGACATTCCAGACGTGAACATACCTATACGATGGACATAGGCTTCAATTGTGTTGGACATCTGGAAGTTTATGACCAGTGATACATCCGGCACATCAATACCACGACCAGCAAGATCTGTTGCCACGAGGACATCTGCCTCTCCATTTCTGAGCTGTGCCAGAGCGGCTTCTCGTTGCTCCTGTGATTTCCCAGAGTGTAGTGTGGATGCGTTCCACTAATGAAGCAGAAAAGAGGAGGTCAGACGAGTCAGGAAGTAAAAGGTATAAAACACGTACATGAGCACGCTGCAAGTCTTTGGCAACCATGTCTGCCGTCTTCTTTTGGTTGACAAATACGATGATGGGAGAGGCGAATCCACCAGTGTTGAGGATTTCCACGAGACGTTGCCTGCAGGGAGGATCGCGTCAATATGATACCAGATACACTTGGGAATAAAGCATCATACTTTTTCTTTTCCTCGCCCGAAACAAATTCGACTCGTTGCTCAACCGTGTCGACAGCACGGCCGGCTTCACCAATCGTGATGATTGCAGCCTTTTTGAGGTACTTCTTCGCCAGCCTTTCGACTGCTGGCGGCATGGTCGCAGAGAACAACGTGGTGACCCTGGTACGGGCCTTTGTGTTGACGGCACCATCGACGTCCATCGAGTTTTCTCCCTTGAGCAATTCGGTGGGAAGCGCGTCCAGGATAAATGTGAGATCTGCTTCGAAACCGAGATGTACCATTCGGTCGGCTTCATCCATGACAACGTAAGTGCACTGAGAGAGGACCAGAACGTGTCTGTCGATCACATCCTTTAAACGACCGGGAGTGGCAATGATGATCTCAGCACCTTCGCGAAGGTTGAACTGCTGCTCTTCTACAGCACGCTAGAAAACTGTTAGTCATTGATATGTGTTGGAGATACTTTAGATACGTACTCCTCCGACAATGGACACACATCTGTAGCCCAAGGGCGTTGCAAACTTTGTGGCTTCGGTTTCGATTTGCTGCGCCAATTCACGAGTAGGTGCGAGGATTAATGCATACGGACCCAGATGCCTGTTATCATCCGAGAGGAGTGGGAGTTGCCCAATGTATGTTAACATGGGTATGACGAATGCCGCAGTTTTACCAGAACCTGTATGACGGTCAGATAATAGTCTTAAGATATTGGGTGTATCACAAACCTGTCTCGGCAATGCCGATCAAGTCACGATTCTGCAAGCCGATGGGAATAGCTTGCCGCTGAATCGGGGAAGGGTCCTTGTAGCCTATCCTCGCGATAATATCCAGTATAGGTGGTGGAATCGGTGATTCGTCCCAAGATCTTAGAGGGTGTGGTATACTGCCACCTAAAAAGTGTCAGTGGGGTAGAAAGCCAGTCAACCAAAGATCCGAACCTCTGGCAGAAATACTGAAATCCTCTCGAAAGATACGCCAATCTCTGTCCTTCATCTCGTCCAACGGCTTGTCCGACCAATGTCTTTCATCAATCGTTGTCTTTCTCCTCCCACCAATAGCATCGATAGCCATCGCACCAGGATCGCCAGCAGCATTTCCAGATCCAGCAGCATGTGTAGGCCTAGGCAAGTGCGGCAGAGCGGTATTTTCCATACCGGCCAAATGTCCACGACCAAACATGACAGCCGCACCCTGACGTTGACTGCCTACAGCAGAAGGCGAGTCCATAGCAAACGTATCATCTTGTTCGGCCCAATCAAACACAAACTTGCGATCACTAATCTTCCGCACGGGCCGCTTCTTCTTGTCGACGCCGAGGTAACGCGAACGGATGGCCGAGAGCTCGCTCGAGGTCATGCTCGTACCATCGTCTGTGCCTGCTCCAGCTGAAGTACCAGAGCTCTGCTGAGTTTGGCCGTTGGATGTTACGGATGGTGGACCCATAGACCCTCCTGCACGGGATGAGGAAGAGGAAGTAAAGTTTGGTGGGCCCTTGTTTCGATCTGCGCGTGGTCCAGTAGGCAAAGGACGAGCATTTCGATCATCATTATGACGCGGTTCTCGTCTCCTGTCGTCGTCTGCCAGGCTCAGGCCTGTAGTCAGGAAATATAAAACCACCATATGGAATGACTCACATCGTGAACCTCGCCCATCTTGATCCCTTGAGTCTCTCTCCCGTGCACGATTACTAGACCGAAAGTCTTCGACCTCCTCACGACCGTCCCTATCGAGCGCCTCCCGGTGTGCTTTCGCCTTTTCAGCCTTTTCCTTCTCCTGCTGTATCTCTAGTTTCCGTCGTTCAATGGCAATCTTTGCACGTTCTTCTTTGGAGAGAAATTTGGGCTGCACATCATCCATAAAAGGTGTAGCGTCGTTGATTAGAAATATGTATCCATTTTGTTAGATGTACGCCTTCATACACGAGAGAAAACAGACCTTTGACGCGGCATCCTTTTCCTCTTTTTGCTTTTGCAATAGAGCCTCGATCGATATCGGGACTTTACTCATCGTTAGTGGTGGCGGTGGTAAGGTCCAAAAAGCGTGTCGTGTAGCTCCGCCTGAACCGCGAGGCAATCCCCAAGGTGGCTCACCACTAACGACTCGATTTCTTAAGAGGCTCAAGCAACTTAATGTTTTCTTACGAGGGCACGCGAAAAGTTGTGGGCTACAACAAAGAATTGTATTTTCCGGTTCCGCAGGGGAGAGACACTAGCTACAATGAATGGAAATGGTCTTTTGGGCGAAGAGAGATCAAACCAGGACCTGTAGAGGAAGGGGGGTAGTAGCAACGCGCCAATGTAAAAACGACAATAAGTCATGGGGAGAGTTTAGGATCGGAGTCGGAAGGGTTGAACGAAACTGGGAGGAGTTTGAAACGAAGCCATAGGGTGCATTTTGTTGCTACACGTGGGTGATGAAGATGACGAGCCGGTGGGACCACTAACGAGTGATGAGGTTGTAAATGGGTCGTGGCCCCCAAGAGGGGGCGTGAGTCGTAAAACGTCGTGGCAGTAGTAATGGTGTGGGTGATGTATCGATAAGTCGTCTAATAAGAATCGTGCCACCGTGTCGTCGTCATGCCAAAAAAGGGGGGAAGAGGAGCTTAAGCCAGGAGGACTGCTGGAGCCTCTGGGTAGAGGAGAAGAACGAGGAGAGGGACGAAGGGGATCAAAGCGAGAGGCGACGAAGCCATGAGCACCGAAGCGATCACGAGGATGTTGGTCAACTCCGAGGTCGGTCGGTTGAGGATGGCCTCCATCAAGCTGTTCTGGCGAGCCTTTGTCAACTGCTGCTGTTGCTGCGGCTGATAGGGCGATTGCGGGGCAGAGTAGTACTGTGGCACTTGCCACTGTTGCTCGGCGCGCATCTTGTCCTCGAGCTGAGCAGCCATAAACTGCGCAAAGACGCGTTGCTGCTCGTATGATGGTGGGGGCATCATGTTGGGGTTCGAGGTGGGGAAGTTGGGGTTGAACGGCGAGATGGGGGTCGGGGCGTGGATCTCATGCTGCACAGGGGATGCGCGGACGGTACCGGTGCTGCTGTTGCTGCTTCCGCGTGGAGGTGGCGAAGGGGCAACAGTGGGAGCGGCAGCGACTGGAACGGGCTCGGGCGTCTTGGTGGTGGGGGTGACGGCGGCGAGGACGTTGGAGGTCAGGTTGGAAGGCAGCTTGTAGATGAGGTTGAACGCCGGCTTGGCACCCTCGTCGAGGGGGCGCAACTCGACCATGAGCGTGTCCTTGACGTGCTTGACGCGAGGACCGAAATAGCGCTCGGACTCGAGATGCCAGTAGACGGAACCGCTCAAGTAGAGCTCGACACCCTTGATATAGGCCTGGACCTTGGGGTCGACGTCGGGGCCGAACGAGGGGACGTTGGCGCACTCTTCGAAGAAGCGAGCGATGGCAGAGTCGATCATGCCCATGGCGTACTCCATGGCGGCCTGGACAGTGATGTTCTTGTTGATGGCGACAACGGCGATGAGGTTGTGGCAATCACCGGAGCATTGCTCGTTGTCGAACGAATAGACATCGTTGGCCCAGGAGAGGATGTCGTTTCCGGCTTCCTGAAGGGCAGCGAGCGAAGGGTGATAGAAGGCCTCGTCGGGAACATCAATGTTCAGGCAGTACTCGATGCAGGCGTAGGTGACCTTGATGGCAGAAGTGTCGCGGCGGAGAGAAACGTATTCCTCGATGGAGGGGCATACGGAGCTCTGGCGGTTGCCGACTTGGTTCTTGACAGCCATCACGTACTCGTAGGTCGTCTCTGTGAAGCGCTTTTGCATGCTCTTGGTGGAGGTGGCGCAGAAGCGAGTCCAGAAGCTGGAGAAGACCAGTTAGATGGTAAAGTTTTCGAGTGTGAATGTGCACTCACTCATGGAAAGCAGTCGCGACGGGGAGACCAGGGACGGGCTTGAACTTGTGCGGGTGGGTGAGTACCTGCATCATGATCTTTGCGGCCTTGCTCGAAGCGATGCGGTCGTGCATGAGGTCGGAAGAGGGGAGATCCATGAGATCGTCGTAAGCAAAGAGAATGGACATGTAGTCTGCGGTGATGCGCAGACGAGTGGCATCGGTGTCGGGGTAGGACATTGCCGTCATGAGACCGAACTCGCACTTGACAAACTTTTCAAAGATGGGAGCAGGCATCATGTTGTAGCTGGAGGAGTGTTAGAAACGGTAGTGTACGGGCTGGGTGGCTGCTTACCTGTTGAACCACTCGTTGGAGGCCCTGGTGACTTCTCTCTCGTCTGGGTGAGTGCGGAGCTCAAACTTGTCCATAGCCGAGAGGATATCGGGGAGGCGGATGGTAGCGGGGGAAGGGGAAGCCATTGGAGATAAGAGGTAGAGGAGGTAGGAGGCGGCGACGACGAAAGGTGGGGAGGTTAGGGGGAGACGACTGAATGACCTAGTCGGAATGGTTACTTCCTTGGTTTTATATTCGCATTATTTAGCTTATTGTTCACCCAATCCATCTCGACAAAGCAACGACTCGGCCACTGTTCTCCTGTTTAGGAAGGCGGCTTCGAATGGGGTTGGTGCGTGTCCGGAGAACGATTTTGGCTGGTAAAAAACGATGAAAATTCATAACTAGTCTTTAGAACTGACTTACTAGCTCCTGTATTTTTCTTAGATTTTTAAACCTGTTCCTTCACTGACCCCCATTGTGCGCCAGATTTGATACTCCAAAGGCAATATCCACCGGCACGCCGCCAAGGGCCACTTCTCGCTCAACCAGTCGCACAATGGGGAGCCTCGTTGCGAGCTTTACCATTTGCGGCGGCACTGTGGTTTCATTTTAGGAAATTTGCCATATTCCCGGAGAGCCCATAGCCGTGTATTGTCCACAGGATCGTCCCTAGTTCAGGCTAGAAGAGCCCACCGCCCGGCACGGCGCCCCAAATGAAAACAGTGCGCAGGACATATTCCTCCATTATCAATGTTTGAGCCCCCCTCGAGCCATCATACGCCATGGCTTGAGCCCATGCCGAACGCATCCGTGCATCACGTATCGCGCCTCAAGCGCATCTTCCAAATCTCGACGCCCTCCCAAACACTCTTGTCCCGTACCCACACCACACCCGCCCTCTCCAATGCCTTTTTGATCTTGGTCGCCCGTACACGCTCGACCTCGAATCCCCATACGGTTCGACACTCGTCAAACGCCCGATCCATAAGCTGTGGATCTCTTCGTTCGACAGAGACGTAGACCGGACACGAGTGTTTTCCGCTCGAGGCGGCCAGCGACAATTTCGCTAAATGGTGCAAGGACCGTAAGAGTGGGGTCACGAGTTCGGAAATGTAGAGCGTGTCGGCGGTAACGATGAGATCAAACGAGGGTTCTGACGATGTTGGATCCTCCGGAGATGCTCCCGTGATGCTGTTCGGTGCGTCCCATGTCCATTCGGCCGGAGGTACCATCCAGTCGAGTTCTTTACATTCGAGCAAGTGCGAGGAGGTACTTTGGTTGTTAAACGTAATGTTTGGCTTGAGAACCGTAGAAAGTACAGGCTCGACATCCGTAGCGCATACGTTCCATCCGAGTGAATGCAATACGAGCCTATTTTTTCGTCGTCAAAAGGTTTGTTTCCCAAGCAATACGCAACTCACGCAGTCAGACCAATACCACTTCCCAATTCGATTGCTCTTTTTCGATTAGGATCATCCCCGGTCGCCAAGACGGAAGCAAGATAATAACTCAGGATCTGACCTCCCAACCAAAGCGTAGTACCGTTTGTGAATCCATCAGCGTCTCGTTGATTCAATAGGAATCGATGTCCGCCGAAGTCGTATGGCAACTGTTCGACATGCTTTGTTTCGGACGCAGGTTGCATCGAGATTCCGAGGAAATGGTGAGAAATCAGGGTAGGCCGTCCCAAAAAGTGGAAAAGTACGCCACAGACCGATTCGATTATCCCAAAGATTACGCCACAAGCAGTCATCACGCCACATGAGGCATAGTTGAGGAAACCAGATACTCGATTTGAAACTCGTTCCGTTATCGACCAGCTTTTTACCCTGGGAGCCGACTGGCAGCCTCTAGGCGCTCGGTCCGGCTTCTTTAACGAAACGTCTGGTTTGGTACATGATGAAAATGTCTTTTCTTTTTTTGATCAATACGGTTGAAATCTGCCCCTGCCGCGATTGCCCGAGTTTCCTCTGCTAAAGCCTCCTCGAGAACCCCCTCCGCTAAAACCTCTGGGAGCTCCCCTGCCACCTGGTGGACCACCACGACCTCTCCCGCCGCCGCGGAATCCACCCACGCCTCGAGGACCACCACGACCAGGTCCTCCCCTCGATGAAGCACCTCTGCCACGACCACGTTCTGTAAAAGGAATGAAATGAGAAGATGAGAAGATATATGACGAGTGACACAAAGCGTACTTTCACCTGACAAAAAACACAGGTTAGAGATGGGGTACGTGATAGTGAGACTGTGCGACACCGGAACGTACCCTTGGCCTCTTTTGGTTTCGGTAAGAATCTTTCAAGAGGAAGCAACTTGTCTGCACCGATATAGACTTTGTCACCTTTTTGAAAGGACGAGGCGACCATTCCTTCGCCCATTTTGATCGAAAAATAAACCTCATTGATGGGACCCAGAATCTCGTCTACTTTCCCAATCGAAGATTTGTTTTCTAAATAGATTGGTGCGTTGAAATATGGGATTTTATCTTTTAGGACCGATGCGCAAAGCATCTCGTCTTCGACGGCGTGCATGAATTGTCCCATTTCTATATTTTATAACTTAGTATCGATGGAGATTAAGACACATGAAACGAAAATACCGAGGACAGTGTCAGGAGGTCCCGTCTCGACCGGTCTGCCACTGAAACCGCCTCCTCTTGGGCCTCCACGACCTTTAAAATGTGATAAATATTGATAAAAAACCTTTTTAACTTGTAAATACTTGCCACGACCGAAACCACCGCCCCCGCCACGACCTCTTTGGAATCCTCTGCTCATTGTGTATGAAACCAAATTGAATGAATTGAACCTGTTTTTCCGGAGAAGGTCGATAGGAACGGGCCGTGGTGTCCAATCAAAGTCGCCAAACAGCGCCTTGAGGACTTGCCTCGCGCTCGGGTCCTCTCATAGATTTGCTGCTCGCTCTTGGACCCGACCACCATCATCTTGCCCCCCCTTGTTCTAACAACTAGAATTCAAGAATATTAAAAACAGGGTTCATTATCTAATCCCTTTCTCTTTCTCTCCCGTTCACAAACAAATCCCATGTCTGCAAGCAGCATGTCCATACCCAGAGGAGCAGGAGCAGGAGGAGTCCCCCATCATACAGACTCTCAAGAGTACATCAAGACTCTCCAAGGAAAGAAGAAAAAGGCTTCGTTCGAGTGCCAACACTGCACGCGCAAATTTGCTACCAGATCTCACCTCGTTCGCCATTCTCGTGTCCACACCGGTGAACGTCGTTATGCCTGTGACTATCCCGGATGTGAGATGCGCTGCTCACGAAAGGATAATCTCCAGCAACAGTGAGTATTTTTCGGTTTTTTTTTTGGGAAACGTCGCCGCCTACATACATTGGGTCGGTCCCCCTGCCTGCCTTGCCAACACGTGCCTACCCGGCGACCTAGGGACTCCCACTGACGACTCCTTGTTTTTTTTCTTGTGACTAATCCTCCAATCTTAGCTATAGGACACATCTCGTCGTCAATCCAAGAAAGGCAAATGCCCACTCTTCTCTCACCGTCGACCCTGATACCCACCACCAACAACATCCGACCCATGATACTGCTATCGCCCATCATGATTTTTCCGACGTTAATACCCTCACTTCACCCACCGAGATGAAGCCAATCATGAATAATAATAGTAATCTCGTCCTCGAACCACCGTCGTCCTCTCACGAGGCACCCATCAATCATCAGGTCCCGCCGCCGCCAAATCAACCCCCACCGCTTGGTAGCAGTCTTGTAGATCCGACTACGACTGCTGGTGGCGACGGTCCCGAAAGAGAATGGAGCATCAGTCCTCCTCCACTTTCCAGTGCATACGACTATTGGTATGTGCACGGCTGCCTCCCACACACCGTGCGCAACCCTGCTTCCGTCTCCGGCTCGGGTTCATCCGGTGCTACCAGCCCCGAAATCTCAAACGCACTCGAATTGGCCCCAGGCCATGGTCCTAGGACGAACACCTACGTCGATAGCCCGACGACGTACTATCATCCGCACTCCATCCCGCACCATGGACCCCCGGCGGGTGGTTACTCTTCGTACGATAACGAAAGCGGTTCGATGAGGACCTCGTTCCCTCTCGGTACGGCCACATTCCCCAGTGCCGCCGACTACCAGCATCATCACCACCCTCCCTCGAATACATCGTCTCATCAGCGATCGCATTCGTATACGATGGGTGGAGGTCCCAGCTACCATCGTATGAGCTACGAATCGGCGTCGGCATCGCCATTAACGCCTCATGGCCACCATCATGCAGCTGCCGTCGCCCAAAATCAGGCACGCCATTCTTATTCCGCCGAATCTTATGAGCCATCTGGCGCCGCTGCCGCCCAACCATATTCTAGCAATGGTAGCCGCCCATTAGCCTATGGCACAGCGACTTCCCATGCCTATCATGCCTCGGCCGGTTCCATCGATGGCCAGCCACCGCAGCAACAGCAGCAGCAGCAGCAGCAAGCGTTTCACCCTCACCACTCACATTCGCATTCTGCCGACTCTCACACAGGTTATACTGGCGGTGACAGTCGTCCCGTGACGCGACACGGATCGCTGGGTGGCGGATACTCGATTCCGGTCTACCCTTCCCACCCTCACGCGACGATTGCATACGGTGTGCCTGTCGATAACATGCCCCCGCACCATCATCCCCACGGACAACATGGTCACGCTGCCGCTGCCGTGGCCGCGTACGGCGAATCCCCGGTTCAACGCCATAGCATGCCGGTTTCAGTCGCCAGTTCGCCCCGTGTCTCCACCACTGGTGGCAATCAGCAATCCACCACCTCTCTCGTCCTCCCTCCAATCCGGTATACCGATGGCGAGGTCGCCCTCGGTGGTCCGGCTGCAGTCAGCGCGGTCGGCGCGACTCCGTACGGTATGACCCATTTCGGAAATGGGTCTGGGTGGGATCGAATTAGCGTCAGCGACGCTAGGGCTCTCCCGCCCCAGCCAGGGCATATGGGCGGCCAAGGCGCTGGTGCGACTGCTGGAACTGGTGCGAACACTAGCCGCTGAGCCGACACTTGGCGGTTCGGTGGGGTGGTTTTGCTCGCTTTTTCTCGGAAATGATCCCCTTACTAGAAGCCTCTCCCATCGTGCACACCGATCGAACCCAAACGGATCAAGAATCGTCTTCTCTGTCTCGCCTTATAAGCTAGCTTGCTAGCCAAACGGAAGAAAAAGTCTCTCTCCTCGCACGCTCAGTTAATCCGACGGCTTCCCTCTTATCGTGCCTATGCCCTTGCCCCCTTTTTAGGTCTCGGACAGGTCTCCGAGACGGAGGGAGAAGAATGGCGTCGCCGACCGGGGAATGTCAGTGTTCTTTTTCTCATATTGTCTACTCGGATTTCTATCGAGTCGCTCTCGACTCTAGAAATCCAGTCTCGTTTCTTGTTCCCCCCCTTTTTTTGCCCCTCCCCTCCTGCTCGACGGCCCCCTCACTAGATGTCCGGGCGTGTAACATTAATGGGGAAACGAGGAGAATAGTCGGCCCTCGGATTGGTCGCTTGTAGGTTATGTAAAACCCAATCATCCACATCCACCCTCGCGCCGCGCGTATTTTCTTGGCCCTCTGCTACTGCAGCTGCATGCAGAAATGGCAAGTCTGTTTAAACGGAAACCCAACCCCCCCGCTCCCACCTGCTGTTGCAGTTTTATAATCAGACCCTCTCCTCACACTCCGTCTTGTTCTATTTCAACCAAATCGACCGTCGTGCCGTGCTTTCATATCCCTCCCCCTTTGTCGCGTCCATCTCAAACGTCTGTGCTCTTCCCGACGTTTTCTCCCCTACGTACTCTATGACTCTGTGTTTTAGGATTGCTTCGACTGCTTTTTTTCTTCTTCTCCAATGTAAACGATCATGCTCTTCTTTAAATGCGGAAATATCAACCCCGTTTCTTAATTCCAACTACCGTAACTACTTTTGAGATTCGATACGTGTGCCGGGTGGCAAGGCAGTAATAGCGCCCTTTGGACCTCGCCACTCGTTCCCCGGCCTCGTCTCCTAATTTCTTATAAAAAAGATGTCCAACGGAAACTTTCTCGACGTGAGCAATTCGCTTATACCCATTTATCCTTTGCGTCCTTGGCCGCGTACTGACTGTGCAAACTGTTTGGTCATCGTAACATGCGATAATAGCGGGCGATTGAGATCGTACAAAAGGCCATTGACGAAGACGTCAATCAGAATTATGCAGAAGCGTACAAGCAATATCAGAATGCGCTCGACTACTTTATGATGGCCCTCAAATGTACGCCACCACCTCTGCCCACGCCCCGTGCTACTGGTGCCGAGAGGCTCTCAATTACAACGCTTGCCTGCTAATGGGATTGATGATTATTATAGATGAGAAGAACGACAAGCTTAGGGTGTTGATACGCAAAAAGGTGGACGAGTATCTCGACAGAGCCGAAAAGCTCAAAGCGCACATCGCCAAAGCGGAAAGCAAGACGCCTGGAGTGATCGGATCTAATGGCAAAGTCTCCGCTAGCGGTGGTGGCAAGTGCGTACCCTTCATGTTCTGGTTGTACAAGCGTGGCTGACACGTCCGTTCTGACGATAGAGGAGAAGAAGACGGGGACGACCCAGAAGTCAAGAAGCTTCGTGCAGGCTTATCGAGTACGTGGCCCGCAGTTTTGGCAGTGGGTGACAACGACCACATTCTAACAAACGAGGGTTGCAGGTGCCATCATATCAGAGACTCCAAACGTCAAATGGGATGACGTTGCGGGACTCGAGTCTGCAAAGGAATCCCTAAAGGAAGCCGTCATCCTTCCCATCAAGTTTCCCCACCTATTTACCGGGAAACGGACACCGTGGCGTGGTATCCTCTTGTACGGGCCTCCGGGGACCGGAAAGAGTTATCTGGCAAAGGCGGTCGCTACTGAGGCGAAGAGTACCTTTTTCGCTGTATCTTCGTCAGATTTGGTCAGCAAGTGGATGGGAGAGTCGGAACGGTACGCCTTGACGTTACCTTTGAAAATTCAAGCCGACTGACGCTTCCTACGCAGACTCGTAAAGCAGCTCTTCACCATGGCACGAGAGCAAAAGCCGGCCATCATCTTCATTGACGAAGTGGACTCGCTTTGCGGGACCAGAGGAGAAGGAGAGTCTGAAGCCTCACGACGTATCAAGACCGAGTTCCTGGTCCAGATGAACGGCGTCGGCAACGATGATACGGGAGTGCTCGTCCTTGGTGCAACCAATATCCCGTGGGCACTGGACAATGCCATCAAGCGACGGTTCGAGAAGAGAATATACATCCCCCTGCCTGGCCCTGAGGCGCGAAAGCGCATGTTCGAGTTGAATGTTGGGAGCACGCCTTGCGAAGTTACAGCCAAGGAGTACAGACAATTAGCCGACAAGACTAACGGGTAAGTCGATTTTCTTCCCAGTTCTTCTGTTGGCTAGTGCTCATTTCACCATTTATAGATACTCTGGTTCAGATATTGCCGTTGTCGTTCGGGACGCTCTCATGCAGCCCGTGCGTAAAGTGCTCTCCGCGACACACTTCAAACCCGTCGCGGAGCCAATGAACGAGCATCAACAATCGCTAGGTGGGAGATGGCCCAAATGGACACCATGCTCTCCTGGAGATCCCGAAGCTGTCGAGAAGAGCTGGTCAGACGTTGAGAGCGATGAGCTTCTCGAACCTGGTCTGCGAACAGCCGATTTCGTCCGAGCAATTTCGCAAGTCCGACCTACGGTCACCGAGGGTGATATTGTGAAACATATAGAGTGGACAAACGATTCCGGCGAAGCTGGAGCGTAATGCAGAAGGATCGGGGTTTTTCTTTTTTGTTGCTTCACTGATGGACGGTTCCTTTTGCTACATAGGCTCGACATTCTGTAATTGTCCCAAACGTTTTATTCATGAGGAGCGTTTCTTTTATTCATGTGCTGCAGAGAGCCTAACGTCATTACAAGTACACGTCTACGAATTAGGATACAAGTACAACCGCAGAAAGACGAAAGAATGAGCACAGAAAGAGAGAGAACGAGAGAAAATGGCCAACGTGCCCACCCAAAGGAAAGTCATAGTGAGATATAGATAATATATATCGTCGTTGGCTGTCTATCGCCGATAGTCCCGTTTCGCATTCTTGCGTCTTGGCAAGAGATACGGTCTAAAGCCCGATTTCTCGAGCTCCATTCCCTCAAACATGAGATAATAAGAATGGTATGCCTCGTGTAGGTATTCCCTCTTCCGCGTAAAAGCCCAGGCCGCCTTTAGGCGTGCCCGTTCTGATTCGGACCCACCGAACAGCAAGCCTGATGGGGCGAGTGAGGCGAGTGCGGTGGAGTTAAACGTTAAGAGTTGATTTGAGGTGCCTGTTCCAGAGGTTCCGGATCCAAATCCGCTTCCAATACCCGCGCTTGTAGAAGAGGACGGGCCTGTATGTTCGTTGGGATGTACGGGAGAATGGCGTGCTGAGAAAGGTGGGTATGGAGGGACACGCGCGTCCCTCTGACACATCTCCTCTGTACCCACGATGCACCGCTTTAGTACCCGTCCCTCTTCTCTTATACCTCCCGCGAGTTCTCGGGCGACATCTTCGGGGAAGTCACTCAGTGCTACATCGACTATACTTGGTCGTTTGAGGACAAAGTCGGCGATCATGCGCGCTGTGGCGTCCTTTGCGGCTTTTGGGACTGAATACACAGGTTGGGGGAGTGCCCAGGCGTGCCAATTGTGTAATCGAAGCGTCTCGAGATTGGGGAGGAGAATGGTCGGTGGTTGTGCTAGCCAATGTGGGATGGGGCAACCCATTTCATCGACGTCATTTTCGGCAGCAATCGTGTAGCCCCAGTTTCCGACAATGTACGCTACTGGTGCCAGTGCAATATGTTTGAGCGTGTCCGAGTGTTGTTGGAGGAAGCGATAGAATGTCGCTGGGTCGTCTGGATTTTTGGCGCGGTAGTGGAACCATTCGATCGACTCGAGGTTTGGGAAGTAGCAGTCTTCCAACAGGACGGTGAGATTGATCCAGGTTGTAAGAATGCAAAGGGTCTTGAGGGATTTAGCCCGACGCAACAAAGAGTTGAGCTGCATTGCCCGCGAGTCTTCCACGTCCAATTCCAGGAGGACAGAGTCTAGATTGACGGCGATGGTGAGGGCGGTGAGGTTGGAGAGAAGCGAGGGTGGCCAGTAAGAACGAAAGGACAGAGGGTCGTAGATGACGAGATGGGTCAGAGAATGACAGTGTGTAAAGAACATGGCCAAGGCCGCTGGGGGCAGACGGTGGAGATGTGGTTCGGAAGAGGGTAATAGACTGTAATTCCGCCACTGCTTAATGGGAACGTGATTGAGAATGGTGTCCTTTACCCGCGTCGCTGCCGTCATCCTATCCGAGGGGGCGGCATGTGACAATGGGGGAGACAAGAATATGGGGTGAAGTCGCTTAAGATGGAGTGATTTGAGGTTGCTGAGGAGTGGTAAGACTGAATAAAGTTTATGGTGAATTTGATTGTGGATGTGGAGCTTTCGACCAATCGGCTCGGTCAAGCGGCTCTCGAGTTTCTTGCTGGAACAAGTATTAAAATCCTGAGGGGAATTGGCCCATGGGATTGTCGGACAAATTGGTCTGGGCACATCGTCGAATATCAGGGTTTGGATCTGGAGGCAAAGCGTATTTGGCGAAAGCTCCAGTTTGCAGAGTAGATTATACAAGGCGGTCGGCCGCATATAGCAAAAAGCGACAGTCCGATAGAGATAAGGCGTTGCGAGACGATTAAAATACTTGTTCACCAGAGTGAAAGCATGTAGATCGTGAGGCCATTCGAGATGTTCTTGGATCAAATAATGAACGTCGATGGGCAAAGCTGCCAATGTCATTGACGACGACGACGGATGCAGCCCGTTCTGTGTGCCAGTCTTGGACGTATCTCGATTCCAAAATGCCTGTTGAAGACATAAAACAATCAGTCTGCCAGTCGTGTAGGTGCCTCCGAGATAGCGCCACCTTTGCGACCTGAACGGCCATAATAGATGTCATAGCGACAAAAGGCTTATAAAATGTACAAAGTTCAAAGAGGAGGAGAACCAAAAGGACGACCTAGAGGCCCGTTGGTCGTGCTTTGATTGGTATATACTTATCGCGGGAGTAGAGAGGCTGGGAACAAGAGAGGCGGAGAGAGGCAAGCGACACTTGGAGGCTGGTTTCTCACTGTCGGGTATTTTGTATTTGGGCGTAAGATTAATTCAAGAATATAGATATTTAAAGTTTATCTAAATAGGTATCCATTATACATCCCCCCAGATCCAAATCTGTGAAGTGCCGGTGGACCTTCAGCCACCCCACATTGGGCCGCCCCCGATGGAACGCAGATGCCCGTTCTCCAGTGATCATCATGTTCCCTCTACAACTACCATGGCCACGACAAGACCGCCGTCGTGCGAAATGCTTACGTGCGTCTTCAGAAACGGTAGAGTGGCATCATTCACAGTCAGAGGAAGCGACCGAGTGAATGTGGCGTGGAGCTTGCTGGAAAAGGGCTGCTCTCGATCGAGAACCGGCTTCTTTTCATCACGGATCCCTCCCTCTGGGTGTATAGGCAAGAGCTCGACGTCTTTCCACTGTAGCTTTCGATAGGGATAGACGGCTTTGTAGAGTGCTTCTTTTGCAGCCCACCTGGAACATTTGAGATTCATTGGCGTCATTCATGAAACGATACGTACCTCACACCCAGAAAGCGAATCAAGTCCTGGTGGGAGCCGCCCTCTTGTTCACTCCCAGGAGACCCGTGTAATCTAGTTCCACTAATATCTACTAGGAGTCGGTGTTCGTTTGTCGTTAGTATCCGGTTCGACAGCCGTTGGAGGCGTTTCAACGGCCAAGCCTGTAAACGCGAAAGTTGCAAGATATCCGTTCCAATTCCAACAATCATCGACCATTTGCGGGTCTTTGTCGCCCTTTTTAGAGATGTTGAGTGATGTGGTGGTCGAAAGAAAGCTTGCCGCCTAACACCTCGATGATGAATTGCCCAATACGGGCTCGGAATGCGATAAAGGGTGTCAAAAGAGTGCTAGAGCATTTTGTGAGCGGCCAGCGCTGCCTCAGCTACCACGCGCGTCCTCAAAGTCCATCGGCATTGCTCACAAATGGTCCTTCTTCGCGTTTCTTCGCGACAGGGACCTCTTCGTCCAATAAACAGACGAATAATGCAAAGTACAAAGACTTGCAAAAGAACAGGAACGACACGACAGGCTCATTGTTGAATACCCATATGGATCGAGCCGGTGCAAAGCAGGCAAATGCTGGAAGACCTGGGTCTGACGGTGTATTTTATCTGGGAATACGACCTGGTCAATATGACACTCCAAAGAACTACAAGCAATGGAAGGAGCTTGGCGTCGCTGGAAAAGGTGAGCAAAATCGTCGAGGTTGTCGTTGACTTTATATTCATGAAAGGATGCTATTTTTATATTTCCGATCGACCTTGAATCTTGCGACTGCGCCAATGGTGGCCTTTGATACATCCCCCCCAACACTCGTGACCTTCAGTCGCCAGGACGGGAGCAAGAACATCAAGTTTGGTTGTCATTCTCTTCGGCGGAGGTCTGACCTTGTTGCTGGCGTACGCATTGATTAGTGAGCTGGGATCAAAGGTAAATGTTCGACGCTTCGTACCTTGGCATAATTGATCCTAACAATGCGGTTAAACGATCTTCAATTCAAACCCATCCTCCCTCGTATAAACGCCACCTCTATCGTGGACAATTGCATATTCAATCCCACAGAACTCCCCCACCGTCATTTACTCGGACGCCTGTGAGCTCATACAGAACCATGAAGGGGTCAGTGTTTCATCAGTCTGGTATCATTGTTCCTGACTCGGCTGCTCTATATTGCTTTTTAGCTCCGACGCGTCCTGCCCCCTTCTTCCCATATTAAATTCCATACCTCTTCACCACGGCCGTCAAGTGATCGACCCAGACATAGGAACCGCAGTGTCCCTTCAGCCGTAATAGTGGATTCTGCAGGAAACGAACATCTCTATCTGAGTTTCTGGATCGAGGCGGTGCCCGTAAGTGCCAAACGACTACTTTTGGGGCATTCCGTCCGACGCACGAATTTACTTATCTTTTTTTACATCACAGGATTCTTTGGATTCGCTCACTTATCGTAATTTGGAATGGTGGGACGTCCGAGAATGGGATTGGTCCATCGCGAATGCAAAGCGTTGGGCGATTAGTACCAGGCACGAAGTGTGGATGAGAACCCGAAGGGCATTTGCTCTCTTAACCGGCCAGCCACTGGGTACATCCGAACAAACGTCATCGTCCCCCGTTACCCCCCATCATCCAGCAACATCGACGGCCGCTACCACAGCTTTATCACAGAAGTCAGGAACCTCGCAACAGAAATCTGGACTTCAATCTAATCCTGATCCAGCACCCCAATCCCAATCGATCTGGACCACACTCGGTTTGACCGGTCTCTTTACGGCCCTTCGACCAACGAGCGCCGCCTTGTCGCGGGCGCAGGCAGGCAACAAGGAGAGAATGGTATTTACGTCTGGTGAAGTTCATGTCGATTTGATCAGGGTGCGTTGCTTTTAATTCTATTCCATAACAATCCCGTCTCTTCCGTTCCACCCGTGCCAGGCGCGGGAGTGTACAGATTGATCGTGACTTCGGCGCTTGGCCCTTTTTGTTTTCCTGTTCGGAGGGGGGATGCATTGGCTGACTGACAATGTTCTGGGCTGACAATTGTTCTTCTTTTTGCATATCTTTCAACCATATGATCGAACGGGAAACGCGAATCACGGATGGCACATGCATGGTGTGTAGGATTCGAGCAACAATTTGACATACCGCTATATCTTGGTCGACCTGCCTAATTCGACTGGAGCCGGCTCACGCGTATTTATCAAGCGAACGGCCGGAGTGACGGAACACGAGAGTGTGATGCGATTCTCGTGATGCCCAGATAGGTCTTTTAGGACTAATGTCCATTGGGACGAGGTGACAGTCGAAGGGAGCTCTGACCGGCGTACGGTGGGTTTTTACCGGATGAAGACCCACTTTCGGCGGAATAGCGTATTGTTTATGGGGATGAGGGGATAGAGGAGTACGTTGGATTGGATGCAGACCGTCTCTTACCAGACGGGCGCGGGTTTGGCTGCTCAGGGAATATGTCCAGCGTCTAATCCAAGATCTATTTGACTTTGAGGAAAGCATTCGTAGAGAGCCTGACGGGATGCGTAAGAACTTGAGTCGCTCTTTCGTTTCGAACCAGAGAGGCCGTTTTGAACTGAATTGGTGGCAACTTTTGGCCTCGTGTCCTCGTGTTGACCGCCATTCTTGTAGCTTGCCCCCACGACCTCGACTGACTCTAATCAACTTATTTGGTGATTAAAAAGAAAGCAAAAGACAGTTTGGTTCTTCCCACCGAACCCTTTTTTATAAACATCGCTCTTGTGTTTTCTCTCTTCTGCTCAACGTTCAAACGTCCCCCCCAAGTCTTGTCGCTCAACTTTCCTGGTGCCGCATAGGACATCGCGCCCAAACGTTGTCGAACGAGCCAGCAGCAGCAATAGCAGGCCACCCTCTTGACGCCGAACACTACAGTGTCCTCACAGTTCACTGTCCAGGATCTCAAGATAAATATCTGTAAAAAAGAGAGAACCGATTCGTTGTTCCTTGATTATTGTCTATCATCGTCCAGTGAGTGATCGTTGGTTTGCGGCGTGCGCCACTCTCGCCGCACGTATCCATTGCTTGAAACGCAGCGGCACATATATTGACCCTTTTAAACCAGGATATATCGATTAAAAACCCAAACGAACCCAAAACGAACCCAAAATACGAACAGATCATGCACAGCGTTGCTCAACGACCAGAAATGCCCTTGATGGAGTTCCCCCATCACCCTCATGCCCGTCATGTCCCTCGCAGGGGAAATACGACAACTGCTCTTGATACGCAAAACATTGACAATATGAAGCATCATCATCAGTCCCAGTCTCAGTCGCACATGCGTGTCAACTCCCTCTCGTCAGGGGGCTCTTTATCAGACTATTCTACTATCTTGCGCACCCCCCAGGACTCGGTTCAGTCGGAAAACGACGCTATTATTGCCAAACAACAAGACGATAACCAGGCCATCAACGCCGCCAACGGCTGGAAACCATCCGTCGGCATCGTCCAAGAACAGCTCACCTCGTCTCCCATCGATGAGACCTTTTCGCGTGGCCCATCTCAAGCTGGTGGTAAACCGATGCCAATGCAGATCAACACTTCATTTGTCCCTCGTTCTCGCCCCATGGCCTATTCTGCGCATCCCAACCAGAAAACAACAGCCCCAACCGGCGCTTCTCAACACAATGCTCCTCAAAGTGCCACCGCCGCATTTCCTCCCATGCAACTCCCCACTGTTGCTTCTACGGCTGCTGTTGCAGGCGGTGCTACCCCTGCAAGTGCCACGGCCAACAATGTCTCCGGCAGGCATGGTGCACCTTTCATGGGCCGCGGTTTGGGGGTTGGCCAAGAGGCAAAGGTCTCCGACGGTCTTCGCCAACAACAGCAGTATAATGGATATCATCACCCAGGTCAAGGTCAGCACAGGAGGACGCAATCCGCGCCATTGCTCTCTTTGTCTCCCCTGGCCCCTGTCGCGTCCTCTCCCACCGAGATCCAGAACAACAACAACAACCCTCATTCTCCTCCCGCAAACTCCAATGGCTTTGGTGGCGCCGCTCGTTTGAGCTATCCTCAGCAGCAGCCACAGCAGGACTTCTCATCTTCTCAGCCCTCCAACTATCCCCAACTCAACCCAATGGCTACAGGTAAATCGTTTGTTCGTACATGACTACCTCAGTGTTATTGACGCTAGAGTCAGCTGTTCCTGCAGCCTCTTTCACTCCTTTCCCAGCTATGAGTCCCTTCCAAGCCAGCCTACAGGCCGTCCCTCCCCTCATGTGGTCGCCATTCTTCCAACAGACTGCTCCTGGCGGCTTTTACTCTCAGAGGCCCCCACAAGCTCCACCAGGTCCCCCCATGCCGTCTGCCACCACCAACCCTGTGTATTCTCCACAACCTGTCGTTCCAGCCACCACCCAGTGGAAGATCAATCCCAACTCTCAGCCACAGATGCCTCTCTCGCATTTGATCAACCAGGCTCAAGGTCTTCTTATTGGCGGGCCAAGCGCTCACAACAGGAAAATTGGTCTTTACAAGACTGAGATTTGCCGCAACTGGGAGGAGAAGCAGAGCTGCAGGTATGGTGTCAAGTGCCAGTTTGCACACGGTACCCAGGATGTCCGAACGGTGCCTCGCCACCCCAAGTACAAGACGGAGATCTGTCGCACGTTCTGGGTCACTGGAAGCTGCCCATATGGAAAGCGGTAAGTAGTTACGATACATTAATTCATTAGAATCTTGGGCTCATGAATCCCGTTAGCTGCTGCTTCATCCACCCGACTGCCACCTCTCAACAAGGCCCACTGAGCCCGAATGGCCCACCTCTCTCTGGTGGCATGAACGGCAATGCTCCTTCCCAAGGCATGGACGACACCGAACGTGAGACTCAACACGCCATCTCTCTCCTCGCTCGCTTGGACATTAAACGTGGCAGCCCAGACCAGTTCAACGGCAACGGGAGTAATGCTCGTCAGACTCCCGACTCGAACATCTCCGATCCCTCTGCGTTTGTCTACCCAGGATTGCACCTCAACGGACACTCGAACGTCGATGCCGAGAGGAGCTCGAGTGTCCCCCGCATTTAATAACGCGCTCGGGATTTTCTGGAATGGCTGATGGCAAAAAAAAAAACGCCAGCCCTAAAGGACCTTTTGGCCCCCCCTCTCCCCGCTCATCAACTGTACATTTTATATGTCCCCCTCCCTTTCTCATGTTTCTTGTCTTATAAGCTCTCATTTTTGAAATCGCTCCCATCCCCGCGCCTTCCAGCGCCAGCACGCTGGGGGCGACTGGTCGCGTCTTGTCGTTTTTGCAATCTGATATCCGAGTTTTTAAACGCACCCCCTGATGTTTGCTGGGAAAGCGTGTCACGTTATCGTCGTCTCTGTTTCTTGAGAAAACCAAATGCAGCCTTGTTACTACTAGCCAAAGAAATTCGTGACCGTAAGAGTCGTAAAAACAAAAGAAATGAAAAATGAGTATGCGATAACGAGAACGCAGGGTATAGAACATAAGGGACAAGGGATACACAAATCATACACGGCGTCCACCACCTGATAGACCTTCGATAGACTGATGTTCTAAGTCGTGCCGAGCCTTTAGAATCGATGCATGCATTTCCTTCATGGCGTTTCCAAGCTTGACACCGAATCGACTGAGAATGTCCCGTTGCCACGAGTCGTATTTCGCGTTGACCCGAGCCTGCACCTGCTCATAGTCAATCACGCAGACTCCAAACGACTTTTGAGTCTCCGAGGTATCAAACGTCGCTCGTGTCCGTTTAATCTCGGTAAGGAGTTGTTGCCAGTTGCCAAGGGAATCCCCCAGTCGGTTGAAAACGTATTCGGATTCGAGATCCCATAACGATTGGAACTGCAGCCACTTGGATACGTATTCCTTTAGTTGCTGTACCTTGTTCTCTATCAGAGCAAATGCTCGCTCCAAGGTGCCATCCGTGAAATGGGTCAACTACGGGCCAATTGTTAGCATGGTATAAAGGCGAGCAAAAGAGCCTTACAAGATATGTATATGTTAAGTCTGCAGCGGCACCATCTTGCATTTGAAGTCCTATTTCATAACGCGAACTCTGTATCCGTCGAAGTCTGCAAATGACGCCAAGCCACTCGTGGAGTTGCTTGATCCACGTGTCCCTCGCATATTCGATCGGAGGGTCTAGGAAGATGACTTGGTTCTGTATTCGGATCTCATGGATAATTGGAGTAAGCTTCATGTTGCCGTCTAGAACCAGTGGTTGCTGCGCGTAGTGTTAGAAGCGTGTATACTTTTAGCGGGAGAAATTTGACGTTACCTTTTCCTCCTTTCTCTTGTCACCTCTTCTTTTATTTGTAATGTCCCGAAGCACCGGCTCACGACGTTGTTCACCGTCATCTGCCTTATCAAATTCCGCGCACCAGACTTGTAGAATATGTATGAGCCGTTGTGAAAGAATTCCGGCTATTCGATCGTCTAGTTCGGCCACCCAGTTCTCCAAGTTGGCGTAACCCTCAAGGTTGAGTCTGTCAATCTAAGAGGGGCGAAATTTAGCCATGTTGATTAGGATAGACAATTGAATAAGACATACAGTTGCTTGCACTTTGCCAATCAGATCAGCAAATGCCTCATAGGTGTATGCACAGGTGGATAGTTCCTCGACGAGTCGACTGATCTCTTTGTACGAGTTGACCAACGAATTGGATTTGTCCTGGTGAAGATATACGACTGAGTCATCATGTGGGACCACAGTTTCGATAGACTGACCTGAAGAACAGAGACGACAGAGGCAAACTCCCGCACAAATGCAATATGACGGTTTTCTCTTCCATCAATACCACTCGAAGGCAAGTAACGATGGGTATCGTACGCATTAACGAAGAAATCCCATCTTAAGCTCATTCCTTGAAACCAAATTCAGCACCGTTGTAAAAGAGGAACTGAAGAATCTAACCTCGAGTGACCATGCCCTGGGCCTCATTCCTGTATTCTGCGACCAGCATTTCGATGGCTTGGTTTTCTTCTATCAGGTGCAAAGTCTGTCCATATGTCCTGACAGTCTCCATTAAGCTGACAGCGTGAGGATACACTCGCTTTGCATCTTTGGCCATATTGTTAATTGCATGAGGAACCTGGAAGCCGAGCCATAAGAGATTTCGAACCTCCTTGAACAGGGTGATGATCTGAGGATCGAAATTCACAGCCAATTGATAACCGCCGCCGCGAAGTTTGACGATCTCGAATAGTCTGCCGGAGACACCCATATCGCGACGGTTGATATCATGTAGCCACGCGTCGTAGACAGGCCGTGTGTCTAGTTTCTTTCGGAACGCGGAAGATTCGGTCTGAAGCTTCTGACCGTCTGCATACAGCTCCCAACCTTTACCGAGCACGTCCTCGACACGCTTCATGTAGGTGGAAAGCTGCCGCTCGATTTGCCGGGCCCAAATGATGGCTCCAGCAATCGGCGGCAGGTCCCTCATTTGAGACATGTGGTAAGCCTCCGAATATCGGTACTGAGTCTTAAACTTGTGGTGAAGATGCTTGATATCCTCCTTGACCGACTCGATGAGTTGTGTTTGGTACTCTTGAATTGCACCACGAATCTTGAACCGCATGAGTCCCGACATTATGAACAGAGAGAAACATTCCATACCTTTGGACGCACGAACAGTGCATTGAATTTGGAAAATACGCGGAACATCTCGTTGGCGTTACGAGCAGTACCAAGGCGATCTCTCAATCGCGCAATGATCTGGTTTTCGACACGGGCGATCCTCTCATTGTAGGCGTTCTCGGCGGTTACCCATATCTCGGTGCCCTCTATATTCAAAGGTTTTAGATGACGTTCCGAACAGAGAGCCAAAACACTTACCGATGGAAACATCCAAAATATCGATACTTTTGATGATTTCGTAGGCTTCCTTGACTTCCTCCTCCATGTCAACCCCACCCAGTTCGGCACCGATCCCGCCTCCACTTATGACCCCAGCAACACTGACGACGCCACCTAGACCCTTGGTGGGTGCAGTGGTGACGGCGAGTTGATCATGCTGGCGCCTCCAATCGCGCAAGTAGCGAACTCTTTCCACAAGTTTGCCATGTGCCGGGTTAATCTTGATAGGAATAAACTTTTCGCTTCGTTTTCTTGTGACATCTCGAGCGACATTGGTAAAGTCTTTGATATAGTCGTCCCAGCTCCTGAACACATTCATCGTAGTGTTCATCAACTTTTCGAAAGTCTCGTAGGGCTGGTATATCAATCGGTGACTTGTAAGCACGCGGAGAATCGTATCGTTAAAGTCACGCGAAATTGCTTCCACCAGTGGCAATGCTCGACGAATAGGGTACGGAACACGGCGCAGACGGTTATTGAGATGGTTGAAGATGAGTCCTAACGAATCTTGAATCTTTTCCAGATCTGTGGCTGAAAGCAATTCGTCGAGGGGAAAGTCCTTCATCAGGTAGTTGTATCTTCTAACGACTTCCATGCCCTCCTTCAACCCAGTATCAGCAGTAAAGCTGACTGTGGCCAAGTACCGCTTTGCGTTCCTTAGGCAATCCAGGACGAGGCTGACCTCGTCCGAATGTAGTTGTGCATCAATGGCTTCTAGTGCCCGTTCGAGGGATAGCCAAAAGTTGATTTCTTGAGATGCAGTACCAGAGGTGACATCGCGGGAGAGTTTGGTCACTGATTGAATGGATTTGATCCATGTGTTCACATGAGATTGCAGTGTGTTCAGAAAGGAGCTGTCATTTAATAGGCCGGCTGGTATTATGGAGACGTTAATACGCGTCTGGGTTTCTCGCGCAGCGTCCACTGCCTTTTGAATAACCGGGTGGATGATGAGATGAGTTTCGGGGATTTCGACATTCTGTTGCAAATGAAATAGAGAGAGTTCAAGCTCGGCAAATTTCTTCTTTGCGTTTGGAATACCTGGAGAGTTGACTCAATACTTGTAAACGACATTACTATGAGTATACTCACCAATCTTGCTGTCACTATCTCTAACTCCTGGCCTCGTTCCCACAAATGCCTCAAACCACGGCTTGACAGCCAAGCTAACGACGGCGTGCAGGCTCTCGTATGGCGTATCCTCGTCTCCAAAAAGGTTTACCATTTGAAGTTGGCCCGCCATAGGTGCGGTAGAATCAAGAGAGGGGACACGTTTGATGAGAGCGAGAGTGGTCACATTAGCAGTGGAATAAGCCAGAGTGGTGGTCAGAGCGTATCGGTACGTGGGCGGGGAGCCATCATCAGCTATAACCAACAAGTCAGAAACATTTCAAAACGTGAGCTGGATTGCGAATAGATGACAGGGACGCGTACCGTGCAAATCATCAGCTATTTTGGCGACATATAACGGGCCTCCTGGTTGGATTGCAAACTGTCTTACGCGTTCTTCAAAATCCCCGTCACTAAATATACCGTCCTCAATTTCTGCTGGGGTCGCTCCCAGTACTGGCGGGAGTAAGGCCAGAAGGTAACTTCGAAATGCGGACGTATCAAACGGGATTGGTTGTGCAGCTGGACCGGATCCATCTATTCCACCACCATTGAGGTGATCTAGACCGTTTGCGTTTGCAGATGCGTGGCCGTTGGTATAGCCAGCTTGAGCAGCGACCTCCATGCTGAGCGACGCAGTGGCGGCAGGATCTTTTATATTTTTTTATTCAACAATCCCGTTCCAACGAGAATGATTATTATGCGAAATAATTCACCCGTTGAGAATGTATGGCGAGCGAGAATAAAACGACGGCGGCAGTCGAGGTCAGGACTGAAAGGGCCTCGGAAGGACCCAAGTTGGACTCCTCCAACCATGAGCGCCGGTCCTGTTCACGATCCTGCAGCGTCTGCGTTCACGATTGGTACTGAAATTATGCTCCCTAATGGAGAGGAGACGATTTCTCAAAGCGTTGTGCAGCCACATCGCAAAGCCTCACATTCAAGACAGAGTTCAGCTCCGAAGAGAAAACGGGGTCCTTCTGGGATGGATAACATTGAAAATGTCACTGACATTGCCCCAATCGAGCTCAACGGCCAGGATAAGTCAAAACGACAGAAGTTGGACCTTGGTCCGGTTCCAGAAAGTAGAACGGGCTTCATTCAAACCGTACATCAAAGTGAATATCCTATGCACCCACTCGCCGGGGAGCAACCCAAGTTTAATGATAGCTATATACCCCCATGGAGGGATACAACGCCCGTCGTGCAAGAAACCCTTGTTCCACCAGTCATTGTAAAAGAGGAGCAATCACAAAACTCCGTAAAGAGTGCCGTTCCACAGGATGCTAAAGCCAGCGCGGACAACGCCGAACACTCTTTTCCGACACTGCCAAACTTCAAGCAGGTCTTTCTGGAGAACAAAATGATCCAGCCGTGGTACTTTTCCCCGTACCCTACCGGTGATATTGTCACGCAAGCATATAATCCAAACGCCCAGTGGGTCGGTGGAGACTACTATCCTGCTGGTAGATCAGCCAAAGGATATTCCAAATTCTCAAAGGCCGCTGGCATAGGTCACGTACCCCCTGGCTCTTTCAACGGCCCCGTGAATAATGGTGCGACACCTCCGAGAAATCATACAAGGCATGATGTTCCCGCACATGCCAACGCCGAGAACCTTTTCGTGTGTGAACGGTGAGTCCTTTTGTTCCCTCCGTGTCTTAGTGCTCGACTCAACTCATCGCTCAGGTGTTTTGCATATGGTGATCGCCCCCTCGATAAAGAAACCCACAAAAACGAGTGTCTACAGCGAGTGCCAGGGGATCTCGTATATGATGATCAACCCACCTCGGTAGATACAGGACCAGGTAGTGCCGAATTAGTACTTGATCAGTTCGGTACAGCCTCTTCGCATCTCGATGGAGTCTATCCCCCGCCTAGCACAGAAAGAGAGGGTAGAACGCGAATATATGAGGTCGACCCCGTGGATTCCCTTCTTCATAAGGTTTGTCAAAGCTCACACTTGTAAAATCGCAACTCATGGACTCGTTGCAGATATTTTGTAAAAACATAACACTTTTTGGGAAATTTTTTATCGACTCAAAATCGATTGTCTTTGATTGTGCAACGTGTAGGCACCGTTCTTAACACTCTTTGCGTTGTCCAATACCCCTGCAGTTTTATACTACGTAATTACCGTAGTCGAAAAAGGCAGTGAAACCATTGCCGGGTTCTTCACCAAGGAAAAGGAATCTGCCGAAGAGTATAACCTCGCATGTATTATCGTCTTTCCACCATACCAGCGGAGAGGCCTTGGACGACTATTGATTCAGTTTAGTACGTTCGATTCAATGATTCTCCCTGCACTTAGTGTCTGACTGCTCTTCGTAGGTTACGAGCTCTCTAAACACGACGGCAAGATTGGGTCCCCTGAAAAACCGCTTTCTGACCTTGGCATGCGATCCTATGCTCCTATCTGGATCTCCATGGTTTTAGATTACCTACAGTGGGTTTATATCCGGATCTTGTGTGCTGGTCACTCATCTGCGTCTATAGCGAACAAATTGCCATTCCCTACGACATGCTACTCGATCGACCAAAAGGGAATACAAAGCGGCAGCAGCGAAATCCTCTAGGGACCTCACGGACCCTGAAATCTAAGCAGCTTACCGCGAGTGGCTCCGCATTACAGACGGATCTCACATTCGTCTGTACGCTAGAACAAATTGCGGCTGGTGCATATCTTACAGCAAGCGATGCAAGTTTTGCACTAGCAGAGCTTGGGCTTCATCATTACATTGCCGGATTCGAACAAATGGCCAACGCAGACGAAAAGGCGGCGCAAGACGAAGCAACCGAGGCGAGTCAAGCGGCAATACCACCACCACCACCGTCAGACCCAGCGTCCGGCGCCGTTGTGAACAGTCAACTGGCCGAAATGCAAACAAACTCCGCACCAACCAGTCGAGATCTCTCCACCACAATGTCGGGTCCCGTGCCGATATTGACAAGGGATTTTGTGCGGTTACTTGGAGAAAAAGCCAGAGCAAGAAGAGACTCTATCAATAGGGACTTTGTCCTACTATGAGCCAAAGTCCTTGCATGGGTACTTGCGGCTCTATTATCTGTGCTGTATCATAGGCAACATGCATTGCTGTTGCTGTTTTATCCTCCTCTCATTTGCACATATTAACCCTCGGCGTACGATAGCACTGTTTTTCACTATCTGCAAGGGATTTCTTTACAATACAATATATCCCAAGTTGGTTGTTTTCATTAGGGACAAATGCAAGCCCAATGTTCAATTATGGTCTCGAATATCAGCAAGAAAGGCATTGCGCGACAGAGAAACAATGGGAACACTAGCATATGAATAATCACTCGCGACGTCCTCACTTTGACGTGTATCCATACTTCTCCGCAGCCTTTCTATCTGTAAACCAAGGAACCAACAAGCTGAGCCATAACGCGGGAGTGTACTTCCATGGGACCATAACAAGACCTTCATTATGATCTACCATGCGCATGCACCGGCTAGCGACCTGGTTTCGTGATGGGTTAGTAACCGAAAATGCATATGTCACGGAAGAATACCTCTTCAATTTTGAGTGCACCGTCAAGGGCTTCTCTGACATCTCCGCCATCTACCGCAGATGCACGGAAGCTCCCTTCAATCGTACCAGGACAAATATAGTTAAACGCGATTGATGGGTGTTCGATTGCGAGAGAACGGAAGAGCATCAGAGATGCAGCTTTGCTCGAACAATACAACGAGCGGCTTGGCGCAGGAATGAGTGCCGCCACAGACGAGATGAGAAGGATAGCAGGCGCCTGTGACGTCCGTTGAAGCTGGGGAATCTAAATGCTGCGTGAGTCGTCGCGACTAAACAGAAAATGAGACATACGAAAGTAACCGCCGTGAGAAGTGGTCCAGTAAAATTGCCTGAGATAGCCTTTTGTGCGACTTCTCCAGTAAGCTTGACCGCTTCGACAGACGTCTCTGACTTTCCATGGGGAGAGTGTGCTACATCTAGAAGTGGACGTAATGCAGAGACTCCCGCACAAACGACAATTGTGTCAACACCTCCCCACTCTTTTTCTAGGTATTCTCTAACAGCAACAAGATCTTCTGCGCTGGTCATATCCGCTGCCATAGCCAGGATGGATGACTTTATATTGGCAGCGTCTCCGGATTGGATACATTCGGCCCTGACTTCTTCTAATTGGGCTTGTCGCCTGCCAATTATGCAGACTTTTGTTCCCCGTTTGGCATATAGGTTGGCAAGATTTCTGCCAACGCCTGAGGTCGCTCCGACGATGAGTACTCGTTCCGCAGTTGGAGAAAGACGCTTTACACGCGAGAGCGGCTTGAACATGTATTTCATGATGGCAGAAAGAGTCAGAATGCTTGTGGCACTTGCGATATACGGGTGCTGAAACAGAAATTCCCAAAAGGGGGCGAACATGTTGAATGAGAGATTCCAAAAAGTTGTATAGAGTCAGAAACAGCCAATATATAGATTCTCAATCACGACTTGTGGGTCCCAAAGGCAACTTGAAGAGGTGGGTAACAGATAGCCGGCAGCCGGATTATTTTGGCTGGGGTGCAAGGTAGGGTCTATTGAACGAGGGAATACAACGACAAACATGATTTCTCTAAGCTACCTGCGATGAACTTGGGTTTAGTCCAGGCGTCCCATGTCTTTCCATTTATCGTACAAATAGCCAATACCGGTTGGACTAGATGGCGATCCTTTGAGTTCTTTCTTGTCGAGAACATCGAACTCTGCGCCAAAGCTGAGGTAATGTGCAAAAAGGGAATTGAGATGTGGTTCAATCCGAAGATTCAACATATCTTCAAAATGAGCCTGATAGATGTGGGCAAACACTCTCAACAGCTGGCGATACATGTGCTTGCCTAGTATTTCCATAAACTTTAGAAGTAGAAGAAATGTACGTATGGATAACTCACAAGTAGCGGGAAAGCCAGGAGGGAATGGGAGCCCGGCTTTGGTGGGGAATATGGATTGATCTTCCAGAAGATTTTGAATCCAGGTAAACACAAAGTCTATGTAGGTTGCCGCCGGCAGCTTAACGTGCTTATGGTTGGCATCGACCCAAGTGTACACTAACCTGGTTGATCGAAGCTGTTAGTCGTTGCGAAGGGCAAAGGTCACGGGCCAATAACTCACTGATCACCTGCAGTCATAGTTGGGCAATTTTTAGAGGTGCATCGCTCTGCGATGGCACCATAAAACGTGTTGACATTGTTGTAAAAGTCGAACACTATTGTTGCGTAGGTGAGGTCTCGCCAACCCAAGTTCTCGGTAGGCTGGACTCACTGTTTAATGCAACCCACTCCATAACGTCTATATATTTGGGTAATGCAACTAGAGTCTTCAAGCTACCTTTCACCAAGGCAGCATCACAAAATGGAGAGGAGAGGAATAGCTTGGGTTGAGCTGGTGGGGCATACACCGCGACTTCATCCTTTTTGCGCGAGCTTTCAGAGCTTTGGGCGGCTGCATTGGCGGTTTGAAGAGACTTGCCATTTGGAACGGGAGCCGTTGGTGTCGTCGGGACACCCTTACGACCCATGGAGCGCCTGTTGACGTATCAATACGATATCAATAGTTTAGAGACCCAAGTTACGTGCCCGAGCGAGTTGAAAAAAGACATGGCTATTATACACCTGGTATGCCAAAAGAAATAGGTTGCAGACGACTCTGGACGCGACTGTAAACTTTCAAAGGTATATACAGAGTAACAAGAAAGAAGATTTTTTTCTGAGATTAGTCTGCGTGGTGGGTCGTGGTCAAGCGCAAAGCGTGAAATCCTCGAGCCTTCTTTTGCCACCCGGGATGACGTCCAAACTCGAGCTATTCCCACCATTAACGTCAAAAGACGTCCTGGACTGTCAGTTCTCATCATGGTACCCGAAATTCTCACGCGTGTCTATCAAGTCGACGGTGATCAAGCCTCTCCCCGATAATTTTCTGGACTACCTGCAAAGCGACGGGGTATTTGCCCCAAAAGGTTCAGATGATCGGTACCTTGTTACCAGGTTGACTAATGGGATATTCTTACACGAACTGTTAGGGACAGTGAACCGAATAGCAGCCACTCCAGCGAACAGGGTGATGATTCTGAGGACGAGCCGCTGGAGACATCCTCACCTTTTGCATTCCCGGATCTAGACGAAAAGATCCGAGGGGTGATTCTTGATTATGGTTCCGTATTCCCAAAACTCAATTGGTCAGCTCCCAAGGCAAGCCCATTACTTGTGAAGCGACTGTTTCACTGACACATGTCCAACAGGATGCCCAATGGATGCTTTCTACAACCGAATTTATGCGCTGTACTTCGCCGGCGGAGGTCTATTTGGCATTCAAGGCTTCCGACTTTATACAACACGATCTTGTCGCTTCCTCCGCCTTTGAAGGAGTGAAGGACATAGATGTCGAAGCAATTAAGATTCCTCTGGAATTGGTACTTCGGAAGTGGTATTCATTTGATCGGAGTCGGGAGTTTCGGTGCTTTGTCCGGGATGGCGTTCTCATCGGTATGGGTTTTATCTTAACAACCCATTCCTAATCTAACTATCAACAAAAACAAGCGGCATGTCAACGTGACATGGTTTTCTATGATTTTTTGGCGACTCCCACCACTCGGTCGCTGATATCAGGTACAATACAGACGTTTTGGAAGGAGCAGGTGCAAAAGCAATGGGAAAGAACCAATTGTAAGATTCTCCTTCAGACGAACTTACCACTGATCATCCTACAGATGTATTCGACATTCTCTTGACGCGTAATTTAGAGAAAGCCCACATCGTAGATTTCAATCCGTTCGCTCCAAAAACGGATTCTCTACTTTTCACTTACGAGGAACTTTCCGCTTTATTCATCGCATCAGGCGAGCCTGGGTTTTCGGCGGAGCTACGCATCATCGATACCCCTTCCCATCCTTACGCCAACTTAAATGCACCTCAAAATCGACACAATATGGTCCCGCTTGATGCCTTAGCCCTCAGCAGCGGACGGGACGCCAGTGATTACGCGACCGCGTTCGCGGATGCTATTCAACGGGCCAATGCAGAGTTATAACGAAGTGGATTTCACAGAAAGCAGTATACAGAATTTTATTCTTGACCAGCTACGTAGTCCCAGCTTTGGCTAGCAGTTTCATTCGCGATTTGGGTGGATAATAGGAAATCCAACGGATCTTCCGAGTTTTGTTCTTGGACAACGTTAAAGTTGAAATTGACGCCGTCGAGTGGCATGGGTAGTTGACCAGCAGCAAGACTAGAAAAGGCTGATAGACCGAGAGGGTCAGCACTAGTCGCGTTTGAAGCGCCGTATCCAAACGTGGGGGGTGGGAGAACGGGTGGAGGTGGTGGCATGTTCTGCGTGGATTCAAACACTGTGTTTAGGGGATCATACTGTTGCTGTTCCCATTCAACGGCGCGGAAGTGTTGCTGCAAGGTTGAATGCAGATCCGATGACGGCGTGATGACAGAACCTGAATCGCTGGAACTGTTTGGAGAATCTTCTTGAGCAGCGGCTCCTGAGAATACGACCTGAGTGGTACCACTCAAGATGGACAGTTGTTCTTGATCAGCTTCACTAGGGCGTGGATCTTGTCCAGCCTGGAAGCTAGCGAAAGCCTTTCGAGCCATGTTCCTAAATTTCAAAACAATGGGCTACAAGGATATCAGCCTCCTTATCACCCGAGGTCTTACTACTTACCAGTGCTGTCGACATCCGGACGTTTTCTTTACACTGCTCAAAGCAACTAAGAGCGTAATCTAGCTTCTTCAGTGCCGAAGGGGTAAGGTTGGAGCCAGGAGAACGAGTTATTAATGCCGCTAGAAGTACCTACCAATAGGTTAGCCTTGGTATGATGTGAGAAAAGAGGAAATCTTACGGAAGCAGAAAAAGCGTGTAAGCACCAGATGTAAAGTCTTGGTACCAGGAATGAATATTGCTGTAATAGCAGATGAGTGTTCCAAATCACAACACATGCGGCCCTAAATGGTTGTATAAGTCAGGATCAATTTCATGAATGCAAAAAAGCCGCACTTGTGAACAGCCAGTACGGATGGGGCAAATTTGTGTTTGAGTGGATCTTGAGGGTGCTCACGGAGAGCGGCGATGAATGCACTTCTATGAAGATAGAGGAGAGCTGGTTGTAGACGAAGTTAATCACTAGCTGGTGAAAGTCGGATATCTGGCCTTACTCATTTCCTTGTACCCGTTGAGCGCGTAGTTTTGTAAGGTGTTATTCAATGAAAGGCTTTCTGGCGAATCTTGAGGGGGTGCGTTCTCGTCATTCTTGAAGTCTCTGATCTTTTTGTCAAGCTTCAAAATCGTAGCATATGAGGGAGGTAACACAGCCAATGCCTGGTTTAAGACAGGAACAAGGCATTCGTCTACAAATCGGTACTTTGCCACCTCATCTGAAGAATGTCAGGAACCCCGTTTTTGTATATAGCGACCCTTACATGATGACTGGCCAGGCTCCTCCTTGGGTAGAGGCATATCGCATTGGCTAAATAGGTCAGTGATACTGAATTTTCTGTGTTGGAAAGTGTATACATACTTGGTGATGATGCCGGAAGGACGTCCATAGAATAGACTCTGGATCCTGTCGAGGAATGAAATCTCCCACCATAGACGGGAACGTCGGGTGTATTCCTTCGGGTTCTGTTCGAACACTGTATTCTTTCTATCTATATGGATATATTTGAGCGCCTCCTTTGTAAAGCTGACAAAAACATACGGAGTCCCACCTAGAAAAAAAGCATATGAGTTCCAGGAGTCCAGGTGTTATATAACGCTTACGCTTTGAGCCAAACGAAGGACTAGTCCTGTGATCCCCCAACACCGAGAAGGGCCATCCGGATCATCCGAAAACAGGTGAAACAAGCATATTGTCACCTTTGGCAACCTTAATGTCAAATTTTGTCGCTATACACCACATCACCTACCAATGTTTGGCAAGATGTAATCGATGGACTTTCGCTGAGGACTGGGTATAAGCTAAATCCGCGGTTGAGTCTCCAAAAATGCTCACAGATACTCGGATAAACCCAGTGCACCACCTATGCATTATATATGCATTAGTTTCGCATCAAGGACACAGTGAGAAAGTCTTACATCCTATCTTGTGAAGGCGATAGCTGTGTGAGTGTCTAGCCTCTGTCCCCACGTCCAAAAGAACCCCAACAGATAACACGGAGAAGAGTAGAGAAATCCGATCATATGTGAAGCTATTCCAATCCGGGGCGTTAAGAAGTGGTTCAAAAGTCTCTTCAAAGAATTCTGTGCGACAAACAGGTTGAGATCTGTAGGAGATAAGTTATCTTAGCGGGCATTCGGTATGTTAGACCCACAGCCATGATCCATAAACAAAGAAATTGTCACAAAGCCGATAGGCAATGTCTTTGGATGGTGCAACAGACCGAAGGGCAGCTCGGGCGTTTTGTGATTTTTCTTCCTGCGTAGGACTGAAGGCAAAGACCCGACCTAGAAACATAACCTCGGCAGGAAACCCGCGTTGGTCAAAGTTCCATCGAGAGGTTTTGAAGTCCCTGAGGCCTTCGTTTCTCTCAATGAAGAATTCACTGGAAGCAGTAGAGCCCAGCCAGCTTGTATGTTCTTTGTCACTCGAAACCGTGAGAGTACCAAAACTCTCCACTAGTTGGGTTTGCATCTCAGATTTGTCGATGCAAGCCGCTACTTTGTTCTTGTGCTTGAGTTCGATAAGTTCAGCGTGAAGAATGTGTTCTGGTTTCATGACGGAAGTATCTCCATGCAGGACATCCAGGACCGCCTGCTGTAGCTCTGTAATATGCTTCTCCAAAGCCTTGTTTCGATCCTGTAGCTCTCGAACGGTAGAAGCGGCAGCAGCACTGATCTAGGATGAGATTTATGGGAGAATGAGAGAAATTACTCACAGGAGCAGTGAAGCTGGATCCGTGGCTACTTCTGGAGAGGTCGCCCCAGTGCATCGATCTAGTACTCCACGCTTGAGACAAGTGGCACATGGAGACTGGCGGTTGCAACGAAGCTTGAGTCTAGCAATATCCATGAGAAATGGGCTTCATGCGGCTTCAGATCATATATACCTGCGACATTCAGTGCTAGAGTTGTTCATTGGTAAGCTTCCTTATCACTAAAAGCGACACTTACCATGCCTATGAAGGGAGTGGTGAGAGCACAACGATTCAAAGTTCCAATAAACAAGTTCAAAGTGACGGCCGGAATGTCAATCAGTCTGCCGTTATGACGCGTACATTAGAGGTTCACTTACTTGAGGCGCTGGGCCGCGACGCGCTTGCCGGGCTGTAGGAACCTTTCCAACTTCCCTTTCATTTTGAGTATTTCCACTTGATGCTGGCTCTTGGTCCTCTGTAGCAGGCATGCCTCGGGTAAAAGCGAGAGAACTGACGGTTTGATGGGGTATTATATCGCCTCTGTGCGCAAGCGTTATTCAGATATGCCTTTGTAATCACCCTTTATATAATAAAGTAGTACCTGGGACAATGACGGAAATTGGTGGAAAGTGGCGGCTACCAAACGAAGAATTGAATTGCATCCAACTCGGTCCCCCACCTGCTCGATGTCAGTAAACTCTTCCGTATCAGCGCGTCTGATTGCGTACTTATTGCGTACAGGGCTGCGTTAGAAAAACTGGCGATTCGTGGAATCAGGTCCTTTGACGACAAACGAGTCGAGGTTGTGCAATTTTTCACCCCGGTCACCGTGATTGTGGGACAGAATGGAAGCGGAAAGACTGTGAGTGATCTTCAACAACACACGATGTCGAATATGAACGTCTCGTTACAAGACTATCATCGAGTGCCTCAAATACGCCACAACTGGGGACCAGCCGCCAAACACCCGTGGAGGTGCATTTGTTCATGATCCAAAGATGGCAGCAGAAAAGGAAGTTAAAGCTCAGGTCAAGCTCCGTTTCAAGGCTGCCAACGGTCATCCAATGCTGGTAACGCGAAACCTGTCTGTGACGCAGAAGAAAACTGCTGGTATGACAATGAAGACACTGGAAGCTATTCTCGCGGCTCTACCACGTGAAGGTGGGGATGGCAAGGTTTGTTGTGATCGTTTGCCACAGCCTCGATCATTGACACGGACATTTATAGAGGGCTACCATCTCAACAAAATGCGCAGAAATGGATGCAGAGATCCCGCATCTTCTTGGTGTTTCCAAAGCAGTCTTGGAAAATGTCATTTTCTGCCATCAAGAGGACTCTTACTGGCCGTTGGCCGAAGCGTCTGTGCTTAAGAAAAAATTCGACGATATATTTGAAGCCTCCAAGTCAGTTTTCTATATGAATGGTTTGATCGTGCTAACCCGGGTACGCAAGGTATACCAAGGCCCTAGATGCGATCAAATCTTTGCGGAAAGAGCGCGTAGCAGACCTCAAACTAGATAAAGAAAGACTCGATATGTCTCTAAGAGAGAAGAATCACGCCGACAAACTCAAAAAACGGATCTCAGATCTGAACGCTACCATTGCTGCAAAAGACATGGAATACCACGAGCTAAAGGAGAAAGCGGAAGCCCTGGCCATTCAAAACAAGGAATTTTACGAAAGAGCGACCAAGTTCCGAGACATATATCGTCAGTACGAAGCCGCACAAGCGAGGAAGCAGCAGCTCGAGAGCGACCGGCGCGACATCAGCGATTCACTGGATATAATTGAAGGTCTGCCATCTCATCCACTCGTTTCAGTATCATTGATCAATTTACAGGAGCTGATCATGAGCTGGAGGAACGGCGTCGGAACTTTGAGCAACATATCGTTATGCAGCGATCCAAGCGTGACAGAAAAGCCCGAGATTTGAAGGATGAGGAAGAACGTCTGGTTGATATCCGACACCAACTCGGAGAAGAGCAGAAGCGTGAGGGTCAACTTGTCGGAGAGGAGCAAGCTTATCACAGAAATATTGCGCGAAGGGACGCGCTCGTCCGAGAAATCAGCAAGAAGAATGGAATCAAAGGCTTCGATCACGATACTCTGGACAGGAACCAATGGTCTGATTTTCGCTTACGAATGAATGACCTTCAACGCCGCCACGGCTCCACTGTTGAAGGTATTCAGACGGAGGGACAAGAAAAGAATCAAGAATTTACGGTGCAGCTACAAACTCTCCATGCAAACATTGCTACCCTCAAGGCGGAGCGCGAGTCTTTGCAGAAGCAGATTGTGGGTACAACATCTTGGCAATGACCTTTTACTGAAGTCTCCTAGGCTGACCGTCAAAGGGTCATCACCAGCGCCGAGTCAAGGCTTGATGTCATACAGACCAAATCATCAGAACTCAAGATCGTTCTCAGCGACGTGAAGCAGAAGAAGGCTCGAATTGATGCATTGAATCAAGAAAGCCATGCGCACGAGTTTGACAAAAAACTAGAAGAAAAGGCCTCTGCTATGCGGGAACTAGAGAGTCAACGAGAACGATTGAACAACGAATTGGCATCCAGCACTCAACAAATGGAGAGTCGCACTAATTTATCTCTACGCAAGGAGGAGGCGCAAAAACTCGATCTAGAGATACAAAACACGTTTGTATGCTGTCTTTTACGCTTCATTACCGCCTAACTGTCCTCAGGCTAAACGCAATGTCATTACGATACCAGCAACTGTTGGGGCATAAGCCTGTTGTGGAAAGCGTCGAACGTGAACTGGATCGTGGCATCATGTGACTATGGCATACTACCGTTTATACGTACACTAAATGGTTTTATAGGGAGAAGGAGCGAGAAATCCATGATATGGAGGCCGAGTCGTCGAGTGCCAATCGTAGACTCACCCAAGTAGAAAGCACCATATCTAACCTCAAGAACCAACAGAAGGTGATGAGCGAAGAGATGAAATGTTAGTAGAGATATCTGAGGATTGGTTATGTAACTCACATTTACAAGCATTGGAGAGGAAAATTGCCCCTATTCGAGGAGATCACCCGTCCCTCAAGCATGCTCTCGCTGATACCAACGAACAGATGAATCTGTGTCAAAGGTGAGCTCTCCATTCCGTTACATGTCCTGTCTCTGAAGCTATTGCAGAGAAATAGCAAAGCATTCGGGTTTCTCAGCATTCTATCAGTCCATTCTCGCGACAGGACGTAAAGATCACGTATGTTCCAGTTGTAATCGCCACTTGAAAACCAATGAGATGGCAGCGTTTGAGAAACATGTGAGTACACGCATCGCTTATCTGTACATTCGATGTCTGATTCATTATAGGTGAACGGAATGCTGGACAGGACAGCTGCACCCGATATCGAAGCTTTGGAGGACGAACTTGTCGTCTGGGAGGCCGATCTTGCCAAGATTCAACAGGCATTGCCAATGGAGGCCACCTACTCCAAGCTACAGGATGTCGACCTCCCAAGAATTAACCAAGAACTGGAGAAACTGGACTCCCCTCTCAAAGATGCCACTGCAGAGGCTGAAACCCTATCAGGGAAAATCGAATCTCTCAAGTCGTCCCTCAAATCTTTGCAATCTTTGAAGCAGCAAGCAAGTTCAATGACGGCAGCTATTCAAAGGAAAGACGCTGCTTTGCAGTACGTCAAAAATTTGGAGGGTATCCTTCATCAAGGTTCTCCAATCAAGTCTCTCGACGACATCCAAACGCAATTGTCAAACCTTCAGTCACAACAGTCAGTACTGGCCCAGTATGTCCTTGTGCAGTGATACTTAGTTGTTACAGGTATACCATTGATCGTGAAAAGCAAAAGATTTCTACTGATCGTGAAAACTTGAACCGGGTTATCCGTGCTGCTGAGAGCGAGTTACACCAATTGGCGCTTCAGCAGAACCAGCTAGAGAACGAAGTCAAGGAAAGCGAGCGATTAGAACGTCAAATGGCAGAGGACCACGAAGCAATTGCAGCGGCTAGAAGTCGTATCAAGGTGCCTACTTTATTGTTTACTATGAGCCAAATGCTGATCGACTATAACAGGATGTAGAGCAGCGGCTCTCTCAAGCGAGTGAACCTGTGGAAGCTGTTAAATCCGAACAGGCCGCTTTCACCATCAAGCACAACTCTCGAGTGGCTGATGCTAACCAACAATTACAAGCGGTCAATCTCTCGATTGATAAACTTGACTCTGCGTCACAGAGTGTCGAAGAGTAGGTAATTACCGCTTTCCGTACGCTTTATTTACAGAACACAACAGATATATCAAGGATCAAGGGCCACGCAAGCTTAAGGACTGCCGTGAAAAGGTTATAGACTATCAAGAGGCGATTCAGCAGAGTCTTGCAGATATTGAGAAGATGCGCGTGGAAGTTGAAACCTTAGGAACTGAAGTGTCATCGGCCAGCACCACTCTATCGAACCTCAAAGACAATATACGTCTACGCAAAATCAGTCATGATATAGCAGCAGTGGACACTGAACTAGGAGGGCTAGATCTGGAGGAGGCGAGCAGAGCACGCCAGCAGTTCGACGAGAAGTATCCAAGGGCAAAGGCAAGCGAGGAGGAAGCCACCAGACAGGTTAGACGGTCGTCATCCTTATTCAAAGTCTACCTAACGTCTCTGCTCCTAGTCCCAACATCTTCAAGGCGAAATATCCAGTCTGAGAACGCAGTTGAAAGGTCTCGAAATGGATGGAAGAGAATACAAGGATGCGACTAAGAAGTACACCGAGCAACTGGTCAAGACAAAGGTAAACTACAAACCCAAGAGTTGAGTACATGGGCTCAAATTGTGTAGATGGCGGATATGGTCAACAATGACCTGGAGAAGTACGCAAAGGCACTGGATAGGTTCGCACTCAGGGTCTTCATGTGCACTTATTGACCCTGGTTTCAGTGCGATTATGAAATATCATTCGATAAAAATGGCAGAGGTCAATGATACGATGCGGCATTTATGGAACCGGACCTACCAGGGAACCGGTACGGAATTATCGAAGTCTCCTTAATTTCGCCAATCTCACTCCCTTCAGACATCGATGGCATCAAAATCATTTCGGAGGGAGAGGGTGCCACTGGCAGGCGCACGTATAATTATCGAGTGAGTCACTAATATAGTTTACGAAGAGGGAAAGCCCATATTATTCCAGGTGGTTATGGTCAAAGATCAAGTGGAAATGGACATGAGAGGGCGCTGTTCGGCGGGCCAGAAGATGCTCGCGTCCATTATCATCCGGCTTGCACTATCCGACAGTTTTGGGGCGAATTGCGGCATTCTCGCTCTGGACGAGCCAACCAATGCGCTTGATGTCGAGAATATCGAAGCACTCGCCCAAAGCCTTGTTGAGTATGTGATCGATTCTGCCTACCTCCTGACTAAGCTCTGACTCGATATCTGACTCGTAGCATAATTCGGGAGCGTCGGAAGCAAGCTAATTTCCAATTGATCATCATCACCCATGACGAGGGTTTCCTTCGTAAGCTTGGAGAAGCGTCTGTTATTGATTACTACTGGTGAGCTATTTTTGCGGCTTAGTGATTTTCCGTGTCTGAGTTGATTACAGGCGTGTTTCTCGCGACGGCCGGCTAAAATCGACAGTCGAAAAGCAGGCGATCAACCTCTAGAGCCTTGTCGCTACGCGCGTTAGTTGTGTGTCCCTTTGTTTGTATTGTTTGCGCAGTCTGTCGGCGCTTTTCTTGGTCTGGCCGAACATTCGTAAGCAGCTCGGCGGTTTTCAATACAATTGTAATGATTCGGATGTCGAGCTCTCGGACCACGTAGTTGAGTTCGCATCTTGTTCTCTTCCCCTATATCTGTATTTTCTTGCTACATGCCCGCGTCGCACTCTGCATTACCGCATGCTTGCCTCGAATGCAAAAGATTAAAGTAACTGTCGTCATTTCGGAACCTTTTCGAGAGTGGCTGGTCAAAAAGTCTGACTATTGCATCGGCAGACTCAAATGCGATAAACAACAACCTTGTAGCTCATGCATACGTAGAGGATGCCCTGATATCTGCCCGGATGGACAGCTCGTCGGTACGTCCGTTCTCAAGCCACAGCGACCACTCTATTGACACGCCGTTATCGTCTGCTGATAACTTGATTCCATCGACAATACGTACTTAGCTGGAAAGGGTACGAGGTTAGGCGTTCATTTCTAACTTCCGAGATCGCGGAACTTACTGGCCCCCGCAGGTTTATTCTCAGTAATACCAAGGAGCTCCACGATGAAATCGGATCGTTACGTTCACGCGTCAAGGAGCTAGAGAGTGCACTGGAATCGCTTCAAACACAGCTCACTCCGCAGCCCCACGCCTTGCTCCAGGAGTCTCTCAAAGTCGTGGCGGAGACTCTACAACCAGTTGAAAAGGACATTAAATCCGAACCTCCTGAAGATGAAAACCTTATTGATACATTTGGGTCACTTACAATAGATCATAGAGGTCAGACGACATGGTGAGTTTATTTATCTTGGCATATGGTTCCACTTCTGAGCCATACTCCAAGGCATGGGCCTCATGCAGGGTCCGAGTTCTTCATTCCCGTGAGTTCACCTCCGTCAATATCTTCAGTAATTTGACGGGAACGCCACAATTCAGCGAAATGGTATCTATTCAATGCCTCCCGCAGCTCCATCTCAACTTCCATTGGACCTCCTCCTATTGAGTAAACATTTCCCGTACAAGACTGTCTACGAAGCAGAGAATATCGTGCGCCAACAGCTTCGAGCGAGATTGCCTCCCAAGCAGGTCGCTTATGATTCAGCACTGCTTTACCATACTCGCCTTGCTTGGACGTACGTAGAATCAGTGGTGCTCCGTCCGAAAATCAACTAACAAATGGCTAACGTATTAGAGCTGCGCCCGGTGTATGGGAAGAGTTTGTGGAATACGTCCTGAAGCCCGCGTACGAAGGCGATCCCTCGGAAAATGACGAACCGGTCGCAGTGCTTTTTATTGTCCTTGCCATTTCCATGTTACTGGACCCCACTTTACCTGCTTTTCATCCGGAGGCAATCCAGTACTACCATTTGTCCAGGATCTCGATCAATCTGGGAGAAGTGAGCAGATGTGTTTTGTTCCCTTTTTTTAAAACTAACAAAGGCACAGGACCTTTTCCAGTCAAAATCCCTTCTAGCCATTCAGTATTTGGTTAGGATTTCCTTGATGTCGTATCTAGTTTGACTGGTTCCTGACTAAACACCACAGCAACTACTTTCTTTTTATAATGGTGTCAGCAATGAGCCCAACGGGCCAGATAAGGCGTGGGTTGCCACGAGCATGGCCATACGTTTGGCACAAATGGTGACTTGATTCTGTTTTTGGTGGCGAATTCAGTTAATCAGTTTTCAGGCGGGCCTTCGTAAGTTGTTGTAAGACGGTGTAGCAGCCAGCTGAATCTTTTAGACCGTGACAATAAACAGTGGGATGCATACCCGGAGCAAGCAGAAAGAAGGAGAAGAATCTGGTGGGATTTGGTACTATTTGAGACAGTCTCTGGATTCGCTTTGGGTCGTCCGAGAGCTATCACAGCCAAGTGTGTACCTTTTTTGTATTTGTCGAATCGTCACTAACTCGATTCAGGCATTTTGATACAAAATTGCCGCACGATGACGAAGACGAAGGAAAGGCACCTAGTTGTGGGTACTGCACGACCTGGTGGATGTTTTGAGTGCTCATGTTTATTGATTTAGTCAATCGCACCAAATACAGATGGGTCGCGGACGGCATCGGTGCTATCTTAGACGAGGCCTTCGGAGTCCGGGCTCCCTCGTACAATGTTACGTTGAAGTAAGCCGTTCATCCGTCGTTGGCGATACTTGCAAACCAGCTTTCCAGTCTCGACAAGAAGATGCGTGATTGGCCACTTGAAAGCATACCTTCTGTGGACGATATTTGCCGTAATCGACCTTTGGACATCAACGAACGGTTCATGATTCTTTTAATGCGCTCTTTTGCTACTACTGGTCTACGTGAGATAGGTCAGTCGTGAATCATGATAATTGGCATGGTTTTGACGATTTTCTAGCCCTGCTCTATTTGCATAGGCGTTATTTCATCGAAGCACTTGTTAGACGTCCTTCGGAGCCTCTCAGGAGCAAGTACGCCATGAGCGTTCTCGCCGTTCACCGTAGCGCCGTTCTGGTTCTCCAAGGTATCCAGCGCCTTGATGGATTGATCGGAAAATTACTCCCTAGGATCTTCTTCATGTGGCTTCACGGCTTGTAAGCATCTCCCATCTCTCGTGTGTCTCCTTATGCTTATACAACGATCAGGTCTGCATACGTAGGCACTATTTAATTCACTCATGAAGGCTCTAAATCTCTTCTAGGTTTGTCTTTGTGCCATTGTCATCAAAAGTCCAGGATGTTCTCTCTCGAGATCGTGCTTGGTAGAAATTGACAGTACAAAGGACTTGTTTGCTAGAGTCACTGCGTACCGTGTGTCACACGCTCAGGTAGGCGCAGTCTCCAGAGTCTTGTGGTTCTCATCCTGATTCATTTCCAGCCCGCGATTGCTAAACTATACGAACAAGCCCATCTCTCGATGGCACTATATCGCGAAGGGAAGTGGCCACCACAGACTCAAACCCCAGGGGAAATGGCAAGCGTCGACCCAGATATTGATGTGATGCGGTTTGCTGGACGTCCTGGATTTGTTTCGGCCCCAGACCCTCCGGAGACGACCACCAATACGCCGGAATATTCAGCAGCAGGATCGTCCCCTGGTCAAGCACACCCTTTGCTCTTTGAATACCTGAAAAAGTTCCAGTCTGATTCTGAGGGCGAGGGGCAAGGACCGGCTTGTGCCACGTTTCCTCCGGAGCAGAGCATGATGCCGGCAATTATGCCCGGATCCGACGCCTTCGTTGAGTACAATGAGTCGTGTATGGGCCACGTCTCACCGATGTCACACGTAAATGGCAACGTGTCCCTAATGGATTCTTGCAACCCTCGAGGATCAGGACCATATGCTATGGCAGACTGGGCAACCATGCTTTCCTCCTACGAAACGCCTTCAGAAGTCTTCCTAGCAGGTAATCAAGCTATTCCTACAGATCATATACCCTCGTCAGCAAGCAGCGAAACACAATATTCTATGGATACGACCGGTTTCCCGGAGCAGCCGGGCGCGGAAGCGGAATACGTATGGGATCAGTTCTTGTCTGGACTTATCCCACAAGGAGCCTAGGATCCTAATATTTTTGACTGGAGTATTCAGATGTAGCCAATAGCCACGCCTACCACTACTGCGTTCTTATTTAATTTGTTCCTAGACAGCCGGAAGCATACGTAGGCTAGCCGCCGATTTTAGGTAGAAACGATAGCTTTCGGCCTTGGAATGTTGTACCATATTCGAGCTTGTCTTCCACCATATCTATAGCGTCTAAATGCCTGTCTCTCAATCTATATTGCCACATGCCTGCCTCGAATGCAAACGATTAAAGTAAATTCTGACTCCTGTTTCTATGATCGACTTGTTGAGAATCTGATATCATCCTTCTTCACAGACTAAAATGTGACAAACAGCAGCCTTGCGGGGCGTGTGTCCGGAGAGGGTGTCCTGATATTTGTCCAGACGGACAGCTTGTTGGTACGCTCGTTCTTATATATCAAAGTCCATAACCTTACCCGGGATCCGCCTCTACACTCACCGTGCCATCTCGCCGGCGCCATCTTAGCGGGCAAGGGCACCAGGTTGACACTTTTTCTTATCCACACAATAGTTTATACTAATATTAATGGTAGATTCATCCTGAGCAACACCAAGAACCTCCACGATGAAATTGCTAAACTTCGTGGACGCGTCAGGGAACTCGAAGAGGCCCTGAGCACATTGCAATGGAAAATCACGCCCCAGCCTCATCCATTGCTCAAGGAGTCACTGAGACTGGTGTCCGAGAAGCTGGAACCACTCGAAAAGGACTTCAAATCCGAGCTTGTAGAAGAAGACGAGAGCTTGATAGACACATTTGGGTCACTTACCATTGATCACAAAGGTCAAACAACATGGTGGGTTCTATCCATACCCCCTTGAGGTGACTGAGCAGTTACGAAAGGCATGGGCCTCACGTAGGGTCGGAGTTTCTCATTCCTGTAAGTGGCGTCGTGGGAGTTTTAACGATCCTAAAGATGTCTTGATTATAGAGAGCTAACGTGCCTGCACCATCGGTGGTAGAAGCATCTCAACTCCCGGGAGAGCTACTCCTTCTGAGTAAACAGTTCCCATTCAAAGTATTGCATGATGCGGAATATGCGGTACGTCAGCAAGTTCGCAGTAGGCTGCCAGACAAGCAGGCAGCACATGACGCCAGCCTTGTTTACTTTTTACGCCTCTCGTGGACTGCTGACAATCATGCCTGGGATGACTTTGTCGAGGATGTACTCGATCCCATCTACGGAGGCAACTCGGTCATAACTGATGAGCAGGTAGCGATACTCTATATCGTCCTCGCCATCAATAAGCTTCTCGACCCACTTTTACCCCCTTCCAACAATGAGGCTATTCAGTACTATCATTTATCGAGGGCTTCAATCGCCTTGGGAGAGGTAAGTGAAGTACTTGACAATGCTCTATCCTCATGCTAAACTATAAGTAGGACTTATTCCAGTCGAAGTCCTTGCTCACGATTATTTATTTGGTATGAGGCAGTTTGGGTTCGGTTATTCGTATTTTGACACTCAATAGCAAATGCTTGGATTTTACAATATGGCCGTCTATGATCCTGACAAAGCATGGGTCGCTATTAGCATGGCAATTCGTTTGGCACAAATGGTAAGCGTTTCCTTTTATGTACTATGGTGTTTGACAGGGTTGTGCAGGCAGGACTCCGTATGTCGCTTCTATTTATGGTCTACAGCCTTCCTCATATATTCAGATCGTGATAATAAACAATGGGACGCGTATCCAAAGCAGGCCGAGAAGAGGAGAAGATTGTGGTGGGACTTGGTCTGTTTTGAAGTTGGAAATGCCTTCGTCGTCGCTCGTCCAAGGTCTATTACCTCCAAGTAGGTCATAATTGATCATTACAGTTGTATGAATTAACCTCTCCTTCGTTTCTTCTCCCTTCGCCTTAGACATTTCGATACGAAATTGCCTCGTGATGACGAGGACGAAGGAAAGCCACCCTCTTGTAAGTACTATTATCTGTGTGAATATACAATCGATTGACCAGCGTAGTTAACCGCGCAAGATATAAATGGATGGCAAATGGAATCGGGTCCATTCTGGATGACGCATTCGGCGTGCAAGCCCCTTCCTATGGTGTTATACTCGAGTAAAGTTTCTTGCACATTAATGTGTTATGATTAATTGGGTGTACAGGCTAGACAAAACCATACGTAACTGGCCCCTGGATAGTGTTCCTGCAATGGATGACCTCTACCAGAAGGGTCCTTTAGATCTCATTGATCGCTTCATGATTGTCTTGATGCGTTCTTGGTCTACAACTGGCGTACGTGAGATCGGTGCGTATCTTCGCGTCTGTCATCGATCAAATTTCGACGCCCTCGACAGCTTTGCTATGTTTGCATCGGCGATATTTTGTAGAGGCACTTTCCAGAAGGCCAAAGGAGCCACTACGAAGCAAATATGCTTTAAGTGTCCTTGCTGTCCACCGTAGTGCGGTGCTTTTGCTGCAAGGAATCCAACGCCTAGATGGGATAATCGGGAAGGTTCTCCCAAGAATGTTCTTCATGTGGGTTCACGGACTGTAAGTGTTTTGACGTCGGCAAAATATCATTCTAATTTGGAGCGACAGTTCTGCATATGTACGGGAATTAATGATCTCTTGCGAAATCCCTCATCGTTTTCTTAGGTTTGCTTGTGTGCGCTTGTTATAAAAAGTCCAGGGTGCTCTTTGGCACCTTCATGCTTGGTGGAGATCGACAATATGAAAGACATCTTCATCCGGGTTACTACATATCGTCTTTCACATGCAAAAGTATGTGCCATAGCTGTATCACAAATTTTTGCTTACTCTGATGAACAGCCAGTTATCATCAAATTATACGAGCAGGCTCATCTCGCAATGGCAATGTCCAGAGAGGGAAAATGGCCCGTCAAAGGAACAACAGAACAGCAACCAGCTTCAGAGCCCGACATTGACGTGATGCGATTTGCTGGACGACCAGAATTTATGCCTACATTGGAAGCAAAGGACGCCAGTACCCCAGAAACGCCGGTTGGAGATTCGCCTCCGAATCAAGCCCATCCATTGCTTTCTGAATACATGAAGCAATTCCAGCCCGGGTCTGTTTACGCCTCTGAAGGGGCAGTAATCCCCCCGGAGCAGAGCTTGCTTCCGCCCATCATGCCTGGTTCAAATGAATTCGGTGATTTGAATGGTCTGTACCCTCCGGACATGTATCCTTCGATCGGGATCAACAACTCGCCTGCATTTGATCCCTCCGTATCTCAGGCGCCGACAGTCGATTGGATGGCACAACTATCATCCCAAGGAATGCAAACGAACTCTTTCCTTGGAGGCGGGGTGATCCAAGACATGGGTTTCGCTTCTATGTCAGCTAAGGATGACTTTCCTAATATTCATGGTTTACCAGAGGCTGGCGCTACGTCAGATCCTTTCTGGGACCAATTTATCTCGGGCCTTATTCCACGGGACGCCTGAAGATTGCACTTTTAGTATGTTGTAGATCACCATAGACCGGACAATGACGCCTTCGTTTCAAGAAGCGCCTGTGCAACTACTCCTTGGAAGGGTTGTTCTTGCCGATGACACTCCCTCGTCATCAAGCAACGAAACTCGATATCTTGTGGACGCGACTGGTTTTCCGCACGCGATGGAGGGGGAAGCGGAATACGTATAGGATCAATTCCCGTCTGGACTTATCCTACAAGGAGCCTAGCATTCTAATATTTTTCGACTCGAATATTCAGATGTAGCCAATAGCCACGCCTACCAACACTGCGTTCTTATTTTAATTGTTCCTAGACAGCCGAAGTATACGTAGGCTAGCCGCCGATTTTAGGTAGAAACGATAGCTTTTGGCTTTGGAATGTTCGACCTTGTCTTCCACCGCCATATCTAGAGCGTCTAAATGCCTGCCTCTCAGTCTATATTGTCACACGCTTGCCTTGAATGCAAACGATTAAAGTGAATTCTAAATAGTGTATCACCCATCATGATATTGAAAATTCTGACCTTATCACAGACTAAAATGTGATAAACAGAAGCCTTGCGGGGCGTGTGTCCGTAGGGGGTGCCCTGATATTTGTCCAGACGGACAACTTATTGGTACGCTCGCTCTTATATGTAAGAGTCTATGTTCTTACCGCACCTTCCGGGACCCGCTTGTACACTCGCCACGCCACCATATGCTGTTCCACAATAAATACGCCCAGCGGGCAAGGGGACAAGGTTGGTTTCCTTTTATCTTTTACGCAACCATTCACACTAATGTTGATGGTAGATTCATCTTGCGTAATACCAAGGATCTCCACGATGAAAATGATAGACTTCGTCGGCGTGTCAAAGAACTCGAAGAGGCCTTAAGCACGTTGCAATGGAAAATCACGGCTGAGCCTCACCCGCTGCTCAAGGAGTCGTTGAGACTGGTGTCCGAGAAGCTGGAACCACTCGAAAAGGAGTTCAAGGCCGAGCCTGTGGAGGAAGATGAGAGCCTAATCGACACATTTGGATCACTCACCATTGATCACAAAGGTCAAACAACATGGTGGGTCATAACCTCACCTCTTTCGGTGGCTAAGTGGCTATGACAGGCATGGACCTCACGTAGGGTCGGAATTCCTAATTCATGTAAGTGGTTTCAGAGAGTTACAATCATCCTAAAGCCGCCTTGAGTCTAGAGAACCAGCACATCTGCTTCACCGACAGAGGAGCCATCTCAACTCCCAGGAGAACTACTCCTTTTAAGCAAACAATTCCCATTCAAGGTATTGCATGACGCAGAACATGCAGTGCGTCAACAAGTTCGCGACAGACTGCCGGGCAAGCAGGTGGCACATGACGCCAGCCTCGTTTACTTCTCGCGTCTCTCGTGGTCCACTGACAATCATGCCTGGGATGACTTTGTGGAGGATGTACTCGATCCCATTTACGGAGGCAACTCGGTCATAACTGATGAGCAGGTAGCGATACTCTATATCGTCCTCGCCATCAATAAGCTTCTCGATCCACTTTTGCCTCTTTCGAACAACGAGGCTACTCAGTACTATCATTTATCAAGGGCTTCAATCGCCTTGGGAGATGTAAGTACAATACTTGACAATGTTCTATCATGCTAAACCATAAGTAGGACTTGCTCCAGTCCAAGTCCCTGCTCACGATCCTTTATTTGGTATGAGTTAGTTTGGGTTCGGTTATTCGTATTTGACACCTGATAGCAAATGGTTGCGTTTTACAATATGGTCGTCTATGATCCTAGCGGACCTGACAAATCATGGATCGCTATTAGCATGGCAATTCGACTAGCACAAACAGTAAGCGTTTACTCATATGTAACATGGAGTTTGACAAGGGTATGCAGGCAGGACTCCGTATGTCGTTTCTATTTACGGTCTATGGCTTCTCTCACCGATCCAGATCGTGACAATAAACAATGGGACGCGTATCCAAAGCAGGCCGAGAAGAGGAGAAGACTATGGTGGGACTTGGTCTGTTCCGAGGCTGGAAATGCCTTCGTCGTCGCACGTCCAAGGTCTATTACCTCCAAGTAGGTCATACTTGATCACAACAATTGTATGAATTAACCTCTCCGTCGTTTCTTCTCTTTGTTCCTCAGACATTTCGATACAAAATTGCCTCGTGACGATGAGGATGAAGGAAAACCCCCCACGTGTAAGTTCTACTATCAGTGTGAATATACAATCAATTCACCGGCGTAGTTGGCCGTGCAAGGTATAAATGGATGGCAAATGGCATCGGGTCCATTCTGGACGACGCATTCGGCGTGCAAGCCCCTTCCTATGGTGTTACACTCGAGTAAGGTTTCTTGCATATTAACATATCATGAACAAACGAGTGTACAGGCTAGACAAAACCATACGTGACTGGCCTCTGGATTGTGCCCCTTCAATAGATGACCTCTACCAACGGGGTCCTTTGGATCTTATTGATCGCTTCATGATTGTCTTGATGCGTTCTTGGTCTACAACTGGCGTGCGTGAGATTGGTGAGTATCTTCGCGTCTGTCATCGATCAAATCTCGACGCCCTCGACAGCTTTGCTATGTTTGCATCGGCGATATTTTGTAGAAGCACTTGCCAGAAGGCCAAAGGAGCCACTACGAAGCAAATATGCCTTAAGTGTCCTTGCTGTCCACCGTAGTGCGGTGCTTTTGCTGCAAGGAATCCAACGCCTAGATGGGATAATCGGGAAGGTCCTCCCACGAATGTTCTTCATGTGGGTTCACGCCCTGTGAGTGTTTTGACGTCGGCGGAATATCGTACTAATTGGAGCGACAGTTCCGCATATGTATGGGAACCAGTTATCCTTCGCGAAAATCCTCACCTTTTTCTTAGGTTTGCTTGTGTGCGCTTGTTATAAAAAGTCCAGGATGCTCTTTGGCGCCTTCGTGCTTGGTGGAGATTGACAACACGAAGGACTTCTTCATTCGGATGACTACATATCGTATTTCACATGCAAAAGTATGTGCGATGATTATATTATACGCGCTATTACTTAATCTGGTGAACAGCCAGTCATCATCAAACTATACGAACAGGCTCACCTTGCAATGGCAATGCACAAGGAAGGGAAATGGCCTGTCGAAGGAGTAACAGAACAGCAACCAGCTTCAGATTCCGACATCGACGTGATGCGCTTTGCCGGGCGACCAGAATTTATGCCTACGTTGGAAGCAAAGGATGCCAGTGCAGAAACGCTAGTTGGAGATTTTCCGAATCAAGTTCACCCATTGCTTTCTGACTACATGAAGCAATTCCAACCTGGGTCCGTTCGTGCGTCTGATGGAGCAGTCATCCCTCCGGAGCAAAGCCTGCTTCCACCGATCATGCCAGGCTCAGATACATTCGGTGATTTACATAACCTGTACACTCCAGATATGTATACTTCGATCGGGATCGATAACTCGCCTGCATTTGATCCCACCTTATCTCAGGCGCCGACAGTCGATTGGATGGCACAACTATCCTCTCAAGGAATGCAAACGAACCCTTTGCTTGGGGGCGGGGTGATTCCGGGCATGGATCTTGCTTCGACGTCAGCTGCGGATAGCCTTCCTAGTATTAACGATTTACCGGAAACTGGCGTTGCGTTAGACCCTTTCTGGGACCAGTTTCTCTCAGGCCTTATTCCACGGGACGCCTGAAGATTGCGCTTTTATTATGCTATAGATCATCATAGACCAGACGATGACGCCCTTGTCTTAAGAATCACCGGTACAACTACTCTTTGGAAGGTATGAAGTTGTTCTTGTCGATCACATCCACTCGTCATTAAGCAACGAAAGTCGATCGTTTGTTGACGCGACCGGGTTCCCGCATGCGACGGGAGCGGAAAGCGGAATATGTATGATTCCCTGGTTAGGACCCAAAGCCTCCATATTGTACCCTAGAGTAGAGCTGTGCCTACTAAGTTCCATTCAATTCCTCCCGGGCTCATACGTAAGCTAGGCGCCGGTTTTAGGTAGAAAACGATAACTCTAGGGTTCGGGACGTTGTGCCGTTCTCTCTAAATTTGCCTTCCATCCACCACCATATCTAGAGCTCCTACATGCCCGTCTCTCAATCTATATTGCCACACGCTTGCCTCGAATGCAAACGATTAAAGTAAATTCTCAATACCGTGTCTTTGATCGACGTGTTTAAAGGATCTGACGTCATCGTAGACTAAAATGCGATAAGCTGCAGCCTTGTGGGTCGTGTGTCCGAAGAGGGTGCCCTGACATTTGTCCGGACGGGAAACTCGTCGGTATGATCATTCCTACATATGAAAATTGCATATCCTTACCGATACCTGCCCGGTATTTGTCTGTACTACTCGCCAATTTGTCACCATGTCGACCACGTATGACGTTCCACAACACGCTCAGCGGGCAAGGGTACAAGGTTGGCCCTTTTTCTTGTCTGTGCGACGGTTCGTACTAATATTGACGGCAGGTTCATCTTGAGTAACACCAAGGACCTCCATGATGAAATTGATCGACTTCGTGAACGCGTCAAGGAGCTCGAAGAAGCTTTAAGCACTCTGCAATCTCAAATCACGCCTCAGCCTCATCCTTTACTTGAAGAGTCATTGAGAATGGTGTCAGAGAAGCTGGAGCCACTCGAAAAGGACTTTAAAACCGAGCCGGTGGAAGAGGATGAGAGCTTGATAGACACATTTGGGTCACTTACCATTGATCATAAAGGTCAAACAACATGGTGAGTTGTGGTTGTACCTCCTTTCGGTGACTAAGTGGTTATAAAAGGCATGGACCTCATGCGGGGTCGGAATTCCTTATTCCTGTAAGTGGTAATAGAGTGTTATAACGACCCTAACGCTGTTTTGACCATAGAGAACCAACATGTCTGCGCCACCGACTCTAGCGCCATCGCAACTCCCAGTAGAACTACTCCTTTTGAGCAAGCAATTCCCATTCAAATCGATACATGATGCAGAACATGCAGTGCGTCAGCAAGTTCGCGATAGGCTGCCAGACAAGCAGGTGGCACACGACGCTAGCCTCACTTACTTTTGGCGCCTCACCTGGTCGGCGGATCGCAACGCATGGGGTGACTTTGTTGAGGACGTACTCAATCCCGTGTACGAAGGTAATTCGGCAACTGACGAGCAGGTAGCGGTACTGTATATGGTCATGGCCATCTACAAGCTTCTTGATCCAGTTTTGCCCCCTAGCAATGACGAGGCTATCCAGTACTACCATTTGTCAAGAGTCTCAATCACGCTGGGAGAGGTAGTTATTTGATTATCTGCTATTCTTGTGCTAACCATAAGTAGGATTTACTCCAGTCGAAATCCTTGCTCGCAATTCAGTACTTGGTATGAGACTATTTGGGCTGGTTATTCGTATATTCACTCTTAATAGCAATTAGTTGGGTTTTTCAACCTTATGGTCCATGATCCTAACGGACCTGACAAATCATGGGTCGCTGTTAGTATGGCAATTCGATTGGCACAAATGGTATGCGTTTCCAATTTATGTGTTATTGAGCCTGACAAGGTTAAACAGGCAGGACTCCGTAAGTTGCCTCTGTTGACCTTCTACAGCCTTTCTCACCTATCCAGACCGTGACAATAAGCAATGGGATGCGTATCCAAAGCAGGCTGAGAAGAGGAGAAGAATATGGTGGGACTTGGTTTCTTTTGAAACTGGATCCGCCTTCAGCCTTGCACGTCCAAGGTCTATTACCTCCAAGTAGGTCATCTTGATCATATCTGCCTGAGTATGGCTCAATTTCTCCCTCAGACACTTCGATACTCGCCTACCGCATGACGACGAGGATGAAGGCAAACGACCGACGTGTGAGTACGGCTATCAGTGTGGATATTTGGTTAATCCACCGGCGCAGTTAACCGTACAAGGTACAAATGGATGGCGAATGGAATCGGGTCCATTCTGGACGACGCATTTGGGGTGCAAGCCCCTTCCTATGGTGTCACACTCGAGTAAGACTTCTCATACATCAACTTATCATGATTAAATGGGTGTACAGGCTGGACAAGACCATACGTAATTGGCCTCTGGATAGTGTTCCCCCAATGGACGACCTCAACGCTCGAGAGCCTTTGGATCTTACAGACCGTTTCATGATCATGTTGATGCGCTCATTTTCTACGACTGGCTTACGCGAAATTGGTGAGTGTTCCTACCTCTGCCATAGATCGATTCCGACGTCCCCAACAGCTTTGCTATATTTGCATCGGCGATATTTCGTAGAGGCGCTCGCCAGAAGGCCAAAGGAGCCACTACGAAGCAAATATGCCTTGAGTGTTCTTGCTGTCCATCGTAGCGCGGTGCTATTATTGCAAGGAATTCAACGCCTGGATGGAGTGATCGGTAAACTACTCCCGAGAATATTCTTCATGTGGCTTCATGGATTGTGAGTAGTTGGGCTGACGCCCAGTATCATGCTAATCTAGAAAAATAGGTCTGCATATGTATGGCCCCCACTATCTCTCGTAAAATTCCTCACCTTTCTCCTAGGTCTGCTTGTGCGCGATTGTTATTAAGAGTCCAGGATGCTCTTTGGCACCTTCGTGCTTGGTGGAGATCAATAACACGAAAGATCTCTTTATTCGGGTGACTGCATATCGTATTTCACATGCAAAAGTATGTGTCATGGAGATATTACGGACTGTTACTTACTCTAGTGAATAGCCTGCTATCATTAAACTACACGAGCAGGCCCATCTCGCGATGTCAATGTATAAGGAAGGCAAATGGCCTCCAAAAAAGACAACAGAACAGCAACTAGCTTGCTCAGAGCCTGGCATCGACGTGATGCGGTTTGCCGGACGATCGGAGTTTATATCCCCGTTGGAATCAAAGGATGTCAGTACTCCAGAAACGTCTGCAGGAGGCTCGCCTCCGAATCAAGGCCACCCATTGCTTTTTGAATACATGAAGCAATTCCAGCCTGGGTCTGTTTACGCCTCTGAAGGGGCAGTAATCCCTCCGGAGCAGAGCTTGCTTCCGCCAATTATGCCTGGTTCAAACGAATTCGGTGATTTGAATGGCCTGTACCCTCCGGACATGTATTCTTCGATCGGGATCGACAACTCACTTGCGTTTGATCCTTCTGTGCCTCAAGCTTCGACGGTTGATTGGATGTCACAACTATCGTCTCAAGGAATGCAACCGGAATTGTTCTTTGGGGATGGTGCGGCTCTGGGCATGGGTTTCGCCTCTATGCCAGCCAGTGGCGACTTTCTTCCTAATATCAACAGTTTTCCGGAAACCAGCGCCACGTCAGACTTTTCCTGGGACCAGTTTCTCTCGGGTCTTGTTCTACAGGACGCTTAGAGACCTAGGTTGCTCCATAGATCACCGCATGGTGCTGCTCGTTTATGAAGCGCCCGTGTAAATACTCTTTGGAAGCTATCATGTTGTTCTTGCTGATCATGTTTCCCCGTTATCAGGCAGGCAACAAGGCCGGATACTCTGTTGACGCGGCTGGCTTTCCGCACGCGACGGGAGCGGAAGCGGGATATGTCTAGGGTCGAGTTTCTTGTCCGTATTTTTATTTTAATGTTCCACGGTCCATCTTACGGCCAAAAGTCGTCCTATAGCCGCACCTTTTGCGTTCCATTTGGTTCATCTTAGGCTTGGAAGTCGAACGTATATGTAACCTAGACACCCGGACGTATGGTGGAAAGTGACAGTTCTTGTTTTTACGATATTTTTGTACCATAATTGAGTTCTGTCTTCTATCCCCCACCATTGCCGTTGCTATCCCCTCTAAATGCCTGTCTCTCAGTCTATATTACCGCATTCTTGCCTTGAGTGTAAACGATTAAAGTATATTCAGATTCTTTTGCCTTTGATTGGCACGTTGAAAATCTGACATCGTTGCAGACTCAAATGTGACAGGCAGCAGCCGTGTGGGTCATGCGTCCGAAGAGGATGTTCTGATATTTGCCCAGACGGACAACTTGTTGGTATGCCCATTCTTAGATACACATACATGCTCTTACCGTAATCCGCCTGTGCACTCCGGCACCTTTATTGTTCACCTCATATCACTTTCCACAATACGCTCAGCTGGCAAGGGTACCAGGTTGGCACTGTTCTTGATTTTCATGACAGTTCGCACTAATATTGGTTGTAGATTCATCTTGGCCAATACCAAGGACCTCCACGATGAAGTTGATAGACTTCGTCGACGTGTCAAGGAACTCGAAGAGGCCTTAAGCACTTTGCAGTCTCAAATCACGCCTCAGCCTCATCCTTTACTTGAAGAGTCATTGAGAATGGTGTCCGAGAAGCTGGAACCACTCGAAAATGACTTCAAACCCGAGCTTGTGGAAGAAGATGAGAGCCTAATAGACACATTTGGGTCACTTACCATTGATCACAAAGGTCAAACAACATGGTGAGTTTTAGCCGTACCTTCATTCGGTGACTAAGCGGTTATTGAAAGGCATGGACCTCACGTAGGGTCGGGGTTCCTAATTCCTGTAAGTGACATCAAATAGTTGTAACACTTCTAATGCCCCTTGACCATAGAGAACCGACATGTCTGTGCCACCGACAGTGGCACCATCTCAACTCCCAGTAGAGCTACTCCTTTTGAGCAAGCAATTCCCATTCAAATCGACACACGATGCAGAGCATGCGCTACGTCAACAGATTCGCAACATGTTGCCGAGCAAGCAGGCAGCACACGACGCTAGCTTCATTTACTTTTCGCGCCTCTCGTTCACCATTGACAGCCACGCCTGGGATGATTTTGTCGAGGATGTACTCCATCCCATCTACGGAGGCAATTCTGTCGTGACTGACGACCAGGTGGCGGTACTATGTATCGTCCTCGCCATCAATAAGCTTCTCGATCCACTTTTGCCTCCTTCGAACAACGAGGCTATTCAGTACTATCACTTATCAAGGGCTTCAATTACCATGGGGGAGGTAAATACAGTATTTTGACGATGATCTTTCCTCGTGCTAAACTTATAAGTAGGACTTGCTCCAATCGAGGTCCTTACTCACAATTTTTTACTTGGTATGAGGCAGTTTGGGTCCCTTTGTTCGTATTTTAACTCTCGCCAGCAATTAGTTGCATTTTACAACATGATTGTCCATGATCCCAAGGGACCTGATAAATCTTGGGTCGCTATTAGCATGGCGATTCGGTTGGCACAAATGGTATGCATTCCCAATTATGTATTATGAAGTTTGACGCAGTTGTCTAGGCAGGACTCCGTAGGTCGCTTCTATTTATGGTCTATGGCTTCGCTCACCGATTCAGACCGTGACAATAAACAATGGGACGCGTATCCAAAGCAGGCCGAGAAGAGGAGAAGAATATGGTGGGACTTGGTCTCTCTTGAAACTTGCACTGCTTTTAGCCTTGCACGTCCAAGGTCTATTACTGCCAAGTAAGTCATACTTGATCATCAGAACTGTATAAATTGACCACCTCCTTTGTTTCTTCTCCTCTCCTCTCAGACATTTCGATACACGGCTTCCGCGCGACGACGAGGATGAAGGAAAACCGCCCACATGTACGTATCGCTACGACTGTGAGTGTGCAATCAATTCACCAGCACAGTTAATCGCACACGATGTAAATGGATTGTAAATGGAATTGGAGCCATTCTGGACGATGTATTTGGCGTGCAGGCGCCATCCTACGCCGTGACACTCGAGTGGGTCTTTCTGCACACGTCCTATTATACTTCAATGGATTTACAGGTTAGACAAAACTATACGTAACTGGTCCCTGGACAGTGTTCCTCCAACAAATGATCTTTGCAAACAAGATGCTTTGAATCTCACCCATCGCTTCATGATCATCTTGATGCGTTCTTTTTCTACAACTGGTTTGCGTGAGATTGGTGTGTGTGTGTGTCTGCTTTAGCCATAGATCAAGTATCAATGCTCTCAACAGCTTTGCTATATTTGCATCGGCGGTATTTCGTAGAGGCGCTTGCCAGAAGACCAAAAGAACCATTACGAAGTAAATATGCCCTGAGTGTTCTCGCTGTCCATCGTAGCGCGGTGCTATTATTGCAAGGACTCCAACGTCTAAATGGACTGATTGGTAAAATACTCCCAAGAATATCATTTATGTGGCTTCATGGACTGTGAGTGTTCCGACCACCACTCAATAATATTCTGACCCAGAGAGATAGGTCTGCATATGTATGGAAATTAGCCATTTCTTGCGAAATTCCTCATTGGTTTTTAGGTTTGCTTGTGCGCGATTGTTATAAAAAGTCCAGGGTGCTCTTTGGCACCTTCGTGCTTGGTAGAGATCGACAACACGAAAGACATCTTCATTCGGGTGACTACTTACCGTATTTTACATGCAAAGGTGTGAACTACAACTCCGTAGCGTGTATTTACTTACTTTTTGGACAGCCGGCTATCATTAAACTATATGAGCAGGCTCATCTCTCGATGACAATGTACAAGGAAGGAAGATGGCCTCCCAAAAGAACAACAGAACAGCAACTAGCTTGCACAGAAACTGGGATCGACGTGATGCGATTTGCTGGACGATCGGATTTTATATCCCCGTTGGAATCAAAGGATGTCAGTACTCCGGAGACGCCTGTAGGAGGCTCATCTCCCAAGCAAGGCCACCCATTGCTTTTTGAATACATGCAGCAATTTCAGGGGTCCGTTCATACGTCGGATGGAGCAGTGTTCCCTCCGGAGCAGAGCCTGCTTCCGCCAATCATGCCAGGATCAGATGCATTCGACAGCTTGCATGATCTACATCCTCTAGACATGCGGAATTCCATCGGAATTGACGACCCACTTGCATTTGATCCTTCTGGGTTTCAGGCACAAGCAGTCGATTGGATGGCACAAATGTCGTCTCAAGGATTGCAACCAGATCATTTCTTTGGAGATGGTGCGGCTTTAGGCATGGGTTTCGCTTCCATGTCGGCCCATGGCGACTTTCTTCCTGATACCAGGAGCCTACCGGAAACCGGCGCCACATCAGACATTTCCTGGGACCAGTTTCTCTCAGGTCTTATTCCACGGGACACTTAGAGGCTCAGGTTGTTCCCGACAAGGCCACGACCACAACCGACCGGACACCATTCTATGAAGCACCTGTGGAAATACTCTTTGGACACTATCAAACTGTTCTTGCCGATTCTATTCCCTCGTTCTCAAGCAACAAGGCTGGATACTCTGTTGACGCGACCGGCACTCCGCACGCGACGGAAACGGAAGCGGGATGTGTATGGGGTCGATCTTTGTCCGGAATTGTCTCTCAATGTTTCCACGGTCAATATTATGATCAAAAGCCTTCGGATTGTAACCTATAGCTACGCCCACTGCATTCCATTTCATTCCTCCTGGAAGTATACGTAATCTAGCCACCGAATCGTAAGATAGAAAACGACAGCTCTCGGCTTTGGGACATTACCCTATTCGAAATTTGCCTTCTATTCCCTACCATATCTATAGCGTCTGAATGCCTGCCTCTCAACCCCTATTGCAACACGCTTGCCTTGAATGCAAACGATTAAAGTAAATTCGAAATATTTGTGTCACTCATCGGCATGTTAACATCATCGCAGACTAAAATGTGACAAGGTGCAGCCTTGTGGATCGTGTGTCCGGAGAGGGTGCCCTGACATCTGCCCGGATGGCAAACTTGTCGGTAAGCTCGTTTCTAATGTGTAAGCCCATATTCTTACCGACGCCTGCCCGGTATTCGTCCCTACACTCACCACTTCGCCACCCTGTTGACCTCGTACGACGTTCCACGATACTCTCAGCGGGCAAGGGTACAAGGTTAGTCCCTCCTTTACTTGATTCATGAGATATCTCGCACTCATGCTGGTGGTAGGTTTATCTTGAGTAATACCAAGAGCCTTCACGATGAAATTGATGGGCTTCGCGACTACATCAAGCAACTCGAAGGGGCTTTAGGTGCTATGCAATCTCAAATT
>KN824283.1:737350-749232 GCA_000827415.1 Serendipita vermifera MAFF 305830 | reverse complement strand
GAGTTCCTCATTCCTGTGAGTAATACCAAGATATTTGTAAGGATTCTGAAAGGATACCTTGCTTATAGAGACAACACGATGATGCGCTCCCGGCCGTGACAAACTCTCAACTCCCGGTGGATCTACTCCTTTTGAGTAGACAGTTTCCATTCAAAGCGGTGCACGATGCAGAGCACATAGTACGTCAGCAGCTGCGCACGAGGTTGCCGGACAAGAAGGTGGCATACGAGGCTTGCTACACTTATTTTTCGCGCCTTTCATGGTCGACCGACCCGATTGTTTGGGATGACTTCCTCGAGGACGTGTTTAACCCAATCTACGAAGATGACTCGTCCCCAACTGATGAACAGGTGGCATTACTGTATATCGTCCTGGCAATAAGTTCCCTTCTGAATCCTCTTTTACCCCCTTTCAACGCCGAGGCTATTCGGTATTACCATCTATCTAGAGTTTCGCTCACTTTGGGAGAGGTGAACACTTAACCATCCACTTGTCTTGTACTGACCTAGCAACAGGACTTATTCCAATCGAAATCCTTGCTTACGATTCAATATTTGGTACGAGTTACCTTGGATTCCATTACCTGCGTGTTCAACCTCTGTAGCAATTACTTGCATTTTACAATCTCATCGCCCATGACCCCAGCGGAGCAGACAAGTCGTGGGTTACTGTTAGTCTAGCTGTTCGGCTCGCGCAAATGGTAAGGATGCTTATTGGCGGGATTCTAATACCAAACCTGACGGACTTCTGCAGGCAGGGCTTCGTAGGTCACTCTTATATGGTCTCTGCAGTCGTTCTTACCCATCTAGATCGCGATAGTAAACAATGGGACGCGTATCCAAAACTGGCAGAGAAGAGGAGACGACTGTGGTGGGACCTGGTCACTATTGAAACGGCATCTGCCTTTGGTCTTGGGCGGCCAAGGGCTATTACGGCCAAGTATGTCTTCAATGGCTCCAATAGTGGTATAAATTAAACCCTTTTGCAGATTCTTCGATACAAAATTGCCGCACGACGATGAAGATGAAGGAAAACCGCCTACATGTCTGTGCCACAATAAGTATTAACATCCAATTGACTCTTCCACATAGTTAACCGCACAAAATATAAATGGATCGCGAATGGAATTGGGTCCATGCTGGATGACGCCTTTGGTGCGCAGGCACCATCTTATGCTGTCACACTCAAGTAAGTGTTCTTCCGCATATTGAGCGTGTATTTAACAAAGATATAGTCTAGATAAAACTCTACGTAGCTGGCCTTTGGATAGCGTTCCTTCCACCGATGACATAAGCAAACGAGGACCATTGGATCTCACGAAACGTTTCATGGTCGTTTTGGTACGTTCCTTTGTAACGACTGGCTTGCGTGAGATCGGTAGGTGTCTCTGCCTCTGTCAGGAACCATTTGAAGACGTCCACTACAGCTTTGCTATATTTGCATCGGCGATATTTCGTAGAGGCGCTTGTCAGAAGACCAAAAGAGCCACTACGAAGCAAATATTCATTAAGTGTCCTCGCCGTTCACCGTAGTGCGGTTCTACTGCTACAAGGGATTCAACGCCTGGACGGAGTACTTGGGAAGATACTCCCAAGGATATTCTTCATGTGGCTTCATGGATTGTGAGTATTTCTACTGCCACCCAGTATCATCCTAATCTAGAGAAATAGGTCTGCATATGTATGGCCATCAGTTCTCTCTCGCAAAATTCCTCATTTATCTTTCAGATTTGCTTATGTGCGATTGTTATAAAAAGTCCGGGATGCTCTTTAGCACCTTCATGCTTGGTGGAGATCGACAACACGAAGGAACTTTTCATTCGAGTGACTGCTTATCGTATTGCACATGCAAGAGTATGGGCAATAGTTCTTGATAGTTTGCACTTGCTTACCTTTTGGACAGCCAGTTATCATCAAACTATACGAGCAGGCCCATCTCTCGATGACAATGTATAAAGAAGGAAAGTGGCCACCGAAGGAGACAACAGAGCGGGAACCAGTTCCTTCAGAGCCTGGCATTGACGTTATGCGATTTGCCGGACGATCGGACTTTATATCCGCGTTGGAAGTGAAGGACGTCAGTACTCCGGAAACGCCTGTAGGAGGCTCGTCTCCAAAACAAGATCACCCATTGCTTTTCGAGTACATGCAGCAGTTCCAGCCTGGGTCCGTTCATGCGTCGGATGGAGCAGTGTTCCCTCCGGAACAGAGCCTGCTTCCACCAATCATGCCTGGTTCGACTGCATTCGGTGGCTTGCATGGCCTACAGCCTCCGGACACGCATAGTTCCAGTGGGACCAACGACCCACTTGCATTTGTCGATCCTCTTGGGTCTCAGGGGCAAACAGTCGATTGGATGGCGCAATTGTCGTCTCAAGGAATGCCACCAGATTCTTTCTTTGGGGGTGGTGCGGCTCTAGGCATGGATTTTGCTTCCATGTCGGCCAATGGCGACTTTCTTCCTGCTGACACCAACGCTAACGGTATACCTTTACCGGAAACCGGCTCTACGTCAGACTTTCTCTGGGACCAGTTTCTCTCGGATCTTATTCCACGGGACACCTAAGGGGGCTCTAGGTTTGCTTCTAATGTGTCTTCTATTGTGTGTGGAAAGATACAGTATGACTGAGGGTGCGCTGCTAATAGTTACAATAAATAAAGAATTTATCGACGTCCCTGCCAATATTTCACAATCTTCTTTCCTGCGTACTTGACGCTTGTTCCGACTCCGGATGTAATAAGGCCCTTGGCCGTCTGGATGGTAGATGAATAGCGCACGATAGAGTTGACCTCTGAAGCAGATAGGATAAGCTGCGTCAGACGAAAATTCTTTTGAGTGTACTCACCAGATTGAACAAGGTCGGGAAGGGACGAATCTCCGGCCAGACGTGACCAGTATTCCGGCTCGTCAGAGTCCTTTGAAGGAACGCCAGGTTTTCCGGCAAACTGTGCCTCGATCCGACTTCGTAGTTCCGAAGGCAGCTTTCTCACATGCGCAGCCTTTGTTTTTGGGGAACCATCCTGGTGTATGGTGGTCGACTCTGGGGACCAGTGTACACCGGGCAAGCCGACGACCAGGCGGTAGTAGAGTTCTTTAAATTGAGGTGTCTGCGCATTGACAATGTTTGCAATCTTGGAGCGGTTTTCAAAGGGTAAAGCCATGCGTAGGTCGCCCTGGTACGAAAGGGCGGCGATACGCTCGAACAATTGACCTTCTTCAAAGGTTTCTGGTAAAGTGAGAAGTGCGGTTCGAATGGCAGAAGTCAGGTTGACTTGTTGAGTGAGTCGAACGCGCGCGTCATCCTTGATGATGCGTAGAGGCTTGTGCATTCGACCGGCAACATAGAGTGAATTCCAGGTGAGCAAGTCGGTGCATAGATTATCGATAGATACGACGCCATATTTAATGTTCTAAAAAAAGGCGAAAAGGATCCGTAAGCAACGTGATTGTCGAGCATGCCGACCGGGCACGTACCACACCGCTGACGGGCACAAACGGGTTAAACCAGACGGCAGCGGGGCCCCAATTCTGCAAGCGACCGACAAAATCACTGCCTAGTAGTCGTGCATGCAAAGCGTAGTGAGAGGGATTTTGAGCCAAATTGATCGAGTGCCAATGTTCGGGATGGGAGACGGCAAAGATAAAGTCGAGCATGGGCTTCTTGTTCTTGTCTAGACTGTTACTTCCTTGCTGTTCAAAGACGCCTGAACCGTACGCAAAGGCATAGCGAATGGGCGAATTAAAAGTGGCGACAATTTCTTCGAGCAAGGCGCGTGTCGAGTTGGAGACTGAGAGGAGCTGATTGCTCCCAAAGTCTCTTGGAAGTCTGAGCGGTGTTGTTGATGGTGAAGAGGACTCGGTTGGCTGCTCTGGCTTTCTCGGTGTGAGTGACGAGCGAGTTTGGGGTCTCTGTGGTTTCTGGTTAGAAGGTGGAAGAGGTGCTGGATGGTCTTGAGATGTGATAGATTCTGTCGTCAAATAGCGAACGAGACGTTGAGAACGGCGAGCAGCGAGCATCATAGTTGGGTCTAAACTTGTACCTTGGCCTCGATCCACTGAAAAGTTTGCGGCAGCAGCAAACCAAATTTACATTAGTTGTGAAGATATTGTAATTATATCCAAAATGGCAGAAGAGGGTGCATCCATGGAACAACTCGTTGAAGAGTACGAGGTTCTCAAGCGTCAATACGACGAAATGGAAGCGGTTCGGGTCGTTTGCTTGTCTGTTTATGCTATTCTGACTTGCATTTGTCGTCTTATAGGCATATCAAGCGGTGAGCCATACGCCATGACGCCTTTAGGGATACGAGTTGAATTCCGTGGGCAGCAAGTGAAGCAAAAGATGGTGAACCCTGCAATAGTTCAAGCCACAAAGGAACTGCACGATATCCGGGAAGCATGCGTCGCTAGCTCTCATCAACGCGAGTACGTTATAATTGCGACAAAGGTTTCCATTTACTGACACAGGGTCCCTCTTTCTTTGGGGTCTCATAGCGCACTTCTAGATCGGATCTTGGAGTTGGAACGTAGTACTGGTACACGGGTATTACTACAAACACAACACAAAGACGCCGCGATCACTTCGCGTAGGGGCACGGCGAGGGAGTCGCGGTTACGTGCTCGCTTGCTCCCATCGTTGAATGAACCGTTGAGGACGGATGGGGACCCTCATGTTACTTCGCGACACGTTGGACCCGAAGCGGTTCAGAGCCGTAATCAACGGGCAGCCCAACAGGCTGTTATGCAATACGAGCACCCTCACGGGGCCACACTAAAAGCGGGAGTGGATGCCGAGAGGGCGATTGTCAAGCTACCGAAACGAGCTAGGCCTAGCAATAATAAGACTGGCGCCACGGGTGGCGGAGCTGCAAGCCGCAATGCCGCTCCTGCCGCTGCGGGCGGTAATACCGGTGGTGGTGGGCCTCCAGTGGCGAGCGTGCATATTTTCCCTAGCGAGCCATCATACCGGACTGGAGAAGGCGAAGTAAGTTCTGGTTCAGGGAATGGCATGGACGGAGGGCGAACATACATTGCTGCAGGGACAACAACGACGACAACGATGGGATATTGAATCGAATGGAGAAACGGAAGGGGCAGCGTTGATTGTTGTTTCTCTTCACACAATGATGATGATGATCCCACGCACTTATCATAATTTAATTCGTGAGAATTCGAACTCAGCAAAGGCATCAGCCTGGGCGTAGCGGCGACCCATCGGAAGCAGAAACATAGACTTTTTGATTCCATCAAAGATGCTTCCTTTCAGTTTCTGCCACGCGCGTTGAACTCCGTCTTTTCTGCATGACAGCGGTACTTTGAGTTTGTTTCGCTCGGTCTATTTAACATCCCAAGTGAGAAAAATCAGAAAACCCTTATCCCTCCCCCTTTTCTCCTCCTCTCACCTCCTTTTCTACTCGGATTTGTTGGCTCTGCGGCGCGGAAGCAAAATAGTAAAGACAAAATGGTCAACTGGATGGATCCTGCTGTTCTCATGAAGACCAATGCGGTCTTCATCAACTTGTCGCATTTCGCTATTGGGTGAGTTTAGGAGGCTGACACTTACTCCGACAAACGCAGAGGCTGACATTTCTCCCCCAGAGCTTACGCCCTCGAGGTTAGATATAACGATTATTATTATTGAAGTATAACGCTCAAACGCCATCTTCGCTTGCCAGGTGTTCCAAAGTCTGACCTTTGAATGGGATATTATCCGTGGTCGCCGCAAGTTCAGGATCGGTCAGCTCTTGTGAGTTTTCTTATTATTATTGCTACTTTTGAATTTTCTAAATATTATTTTACAGGTACTTTTACTGCAAATGGATTCTGCTAGGTACGCCGTTTCAATTTACGGAGCCCCAAACTTTTTTCTAACCTCCGGTTTTGAATTTAGGCGCCTTTATTGGAATGTGCGGATCAAAATTCTCCTTAGTCTCTCCGTCTCTAACTATCAAACAGGCTCGTCGCACTCAATGTCTCCTCTGAGGTCAACTGTCAAGCACTCTATACTGTACGTCCATCTTTCGTTCCTGATAGCCTTTTAATTCAATTTCTACCCAGTTCAATCAGTTTGGTGGAAACACTTCAATCGGCGCCGCCTCTACTCTGTAAGTCGCTCCGTCCCATTGCTCCCGTCCCGGGCTGGTTGTCCCTGAACTCACAACGATCCCATCAAAAGTCTCATGTTGAGGACAATCGCGGTCTGGAACAAGAAGCTCTACATTGTCATCCCTCTCGCGCTCATCTCGGCCGGCCAATGGGGTATCCTCCTCCACGGTGTCACCACCGTCAAAGCTACCTGGTCGCCAGTCCTCCAGGCATGCTCTGTAGACGCAGTTGATGGCTTCTTCCTCAATCTCGTGTACCTCTGGAGTACGTTGATCCCGCCTTGTTATTTTTCCCTTTCTGACCTGCTATTAGCCATGTTTACCGATCTCATCGTCCTCATCTTGACCTTGGTCGGCCTTCTCCTGACTCCTGGACGATCCCAGCTATGGAAGCTGCTCCTCGGCGATGGTGTCCTCTACTTCCTCGTTGCCTTTATCGCCAACACCATCCCAGCCGTCTTCCTGCTGCTCAACTTGAACCCCGTGATGAACATTGTGCGTATTCGTCCACTATTTTTATAGTCCATTGACTCACACCCTCCCACAGATCTTCTCCATCCCCGCAATCGCCCTCTCGTCCTCCGTCGCCTGCCGCAGTTTCGTCCGTCTCAGCGAATTCGCCGCTCCCGTCGACCGCAGCAACCAGAGCAACCCCTGGTCACAAGGAGGCGGAACCCGCGTCACCGGCCGCAGCAAAGAAGTCGGAAAGACGTCGACCATCCAATGGGCACGACAAAACCAGACTGAACCCGTCGGCATCAGCGTCACCCGTAGCCAACACGTCGATATCGACCTCGAGCCTTATTCTCACCACAACATTCACCCACTCGAAGCCTCGGGTGACTCGATTGCCATGGACCACAAGGTGGACCACAAGGGCGGTTATGCGGTATAAAATTCCGCACTCGCTCTGGCCCTTGTCCGTTTTAGAGAATCAAAAAAATTGTCATGCTCATCGTCGTGTTCAAAATCTTTCCGAGGTGTAAACTCCTTCTCCCCGTTTTTCCTCCTTCGCCAACGGACGCTCCTTTTCTTGGTTGGTTTTTCTTGTTGGTCCAATCCCTACATACCCTCGGGACCCCTCTCGCCGCTCCCTTCGTTCACCTCTTCGTGTGCCATAGAACTTGGCGTTTTCGGACGCCATTCCTCTCCCTTTCTCCTTCAACCTCCATCTCTCTCACTCCACATCGTCCTGGAGACCGTGCATGCAAATGAGCGCTACCAAACACACCCGCCGTACCGCACCGACCGGACGTGACGCGACCGGACCAAGTTGGGGCCACAAGTGAATGCGACAAGTCAAGAACGCAAGAAACAGAAAGAAAAAAGCCGCTTCCTTTGGGTGATAGCGAAAAGAATCGAAAGTCTTTTTTTTTGTCTTGTAAATTGTTTATTTCTTGTCAATTGTTTTGTCTTTTTTGTTCTTGAAATAGACGGCTATTTTCGCTGCCACAAGGGTTCCGGTTGACTGAGAAATCCCCGAGTGACAGCGGCGGCGGCAGCGGCAGGCAGGGAAGTGGAGTTGTCTTCCGATTTGTTAATGCTTGCCCAGTGAACGACCAGCCACACCCCACCGGCTGCACTGGAAGACTGATTCGCTTTGCAAATTCGCTCTGAAGGTCATCCTCTCCGACCGCGAGGCCAAAACGTCGATCGTCACCTTCGTCATCTCCCCTCTCCCATCACCTCTTCTTGTTTTTCTTGTTGGTTTTCCTAGGCAACGATTATTTTTTTCGAATATTTTCAAGTAAACCAGCATTCATCGAACCCTTGCAATTGAATTCCCACGGAACGGACGCCGTTCTCAATGGCATTCACATCGAATCACGAAAGGCTCGATCTCAAACCTAGATGCCTCATCTTATGCTTTGATGGAACGGGTGAGATTGAAACTAATTTAGGGTCTTTTCTTGTGTTGACCTTCGGTCAATTTTCTAGCTGATAAATTCGATGGTGATGTGCGTGGAGCCACCCTCCAACGGCGAGCTTCTGATTGACGAACAATGTACAGAACACCAATGTTGTGAAACTGTTCAGTTTATTAGTCAGTTTGTTTTGCATGGTCGCGTGTACACCTGCGCGCGTGTGGGGCTAACCAATGTGACGCACTTATAGAAAAAGGACGACCGGAACGAGCAAATGGTCTATTATCAGGTTCGTTTGGTTCTTCTATGATTTGTCTCGCCTCTTCTCTGACGTCTTTGGAATAGCCCGGACTCGGCACGTATGTTAGTCCGGGAGTGTGGGGGTACGTTCGGCCACCCTCTTGAATCTCGAAATGTTTCAGATCGTACTGATGGGTTCACTGTAGAGGTGTGATGGCTGCCGTCACCAAGGCGGTAGACATGGCTGTGGCTGGCAAGTCTCCATCTCTCTTAGGAAGCAGTTCCCCCATGATGCTTATTATCGTTTAATTCCTCTTTTGCTTGGCAGTTTACTTGGAAGCCCACGTGCAGCATGGATACATCTACTTGATGAACAATTACCGGTCAGTGTTTCATCTCATGCTTTCGCCCTTGTTCTGATTTTGAAACTCGATCTCTTAGCCCTGGCGACCGTATTATTCTCTTTGGGTTCTCCAGAGGTGCATACACGGCTCGATGCCTTGCCGGTATGCTGCACAAAGTCGGGCTTCTCCCAAAGGACAATCACGAGCAGGTGCGCGTTTTCATTTGTGTGACAGACGCTAGCAACCAAATCTCATTCATTCGCGCCTAGGTCACCTTTGCGTTTGAAATGTATAAGCGAACAGGTAAGGGTTTGATCTGATAGCTGCACGGCAATCTACTGACTTGGCCACAATCACATCAGATGAGGAGGGGATCACGCAGTCAAAGGGGTTTAAGCAGACGTTTTCCCGTACCGTGGATATAGAATTCATGGGAGTATGGTACGTAAAGTGGCTTTATTCATTTATTTAGGTCACAATCTGAACAGCCACCTAGGGACACTGTCTCCTCAGTCGTAAGTAACCATCAATAAACTGCCCCACAACTCGGTTCCTAACGTTCGGGATTAATATCAGGGTTCCCTCATTCCGCGACATTTGCCGTTTACGAGCACCAATCACATCATCAAGACGTTTAGACATGCCATTTCCTTGGATGAGCGAAGGAGCAAGTTTCATGTCAACCTCTGGGACAAAAACTTGGCGGAAGAGGGGCATCCAAACAGGAAAAAGAGGAAACCTCAGAGGACGAAGAGCACTTGGTATGAGATGAAACGGGAAGATAGTGATACGTATGGTCGAGGAGAAACGGATGTGTTGGAGGTTTGGTTTGCAGGAACTCATGCTGGTATGTGTTTATGTGCAAGTGATTGCAGACGTGCTGAGAACTATTAGATGTTGGAGGTGGAGAAGATAAGGACTATCGGGTTCATTCTTTGTCCAACATCTCCTTGCGATGGATGATTCGAGAGATTGCAATGTCCCAATGCGGAGTACTCTTGTAAGTGCTTTACCACTGAACAAGTGAATATTCTAAGCATTTGCGTAGTGATGACCATAAGCTGCGAGGAATGGGTATCCCTCGTAAACTCTTCCACCTGACCACTGCCTTTGAGGTCTACAAGCAGGTAGACCAGTATCCGGGTCAATTCTTCGACGAGACTCCTTCCAGAGTCAAGTTTGTAGACGAACCTGATATGATGAATGACGACGAGGAGGCGGCGTTGATACCTTCACCAAAGTCTTCTTACGACAAGATGTCCAGTGGGACGCTATCTCGCAGGTGGACATATTCTACAGCAGACGTCTCTATCAGTGCCAAATCTTTCGTCCCTGTGGTCCCGTCGACCGTCGGCTTCCTTCGCAAAATTGCAAGAACCATATTCCCAGCCGTCATCGAGGTGGACGAGCCCAATGACCATACGTTTGACGACCATTATCGAATGACATGTGCTGATTTGGACGAGGAAGATGCGTTGGAGCCGTTACACGATGAGATGATGATGCGCAAGTCCTGGCTCTTGCTCGAGTTGCTCCCGATGAAACGAATGTGGCAAGAAAGGGGTCGATGGAGATCGACCTTCTGGTGAGTTACAGTAGGCTTTGAATGTGCATTCGACTGACGTCCCTGTTACTCGCTCCAGGCCCAATTTAGGCCGTTCGCGTCCGATGCCAGCCCATCCACCCCCGAATATTCACCATACTGTGCTCATCCGAATGGCAAAGTTGGGGTATAGACCGAAAGCAAGGCTACCGGCGGTGTACAATATTGTCGATTGAGGTGTACCCTCGGTTTGGAGTCGAATCGGGATTTGTCCTGTTTTTTCTTGTCAGTCGACTTGTGAATGAATATGTGTGTTTTCCCTTTGTTACAAGTGCGACTGTGAGGATGACACCAAGCGGATATAATGATGCCATGGGTACCTGCTCATATAGACATGAAAGCTGGCTTTAAAATCCATGAATGATTTTCTAGAGAATGCGATTAGTTATTTTATATACTTTTTGAGTGTCAAAGCGGGGAGACAAGTCTTCTCCATCTGGACTGACCGGGGCTTTGATTTGCGCTTGGTTGCCATTTGGAGGGGAGCGCCATTTGCTTCGTCCTTACGACTTCGCTTACAACTTGGCTCCCCACTACGATTGGGTTAAACAAATCGCAAAAAGAAAATAATCTAATTACGCAGGGTACCTCCATCGTTCATGGCCCTCGCTCAAAAGCTATCGTCACACGGCTTTCGCACTCCTGCCGACTTGGTAGACGGGATCAATAACCTCAAAATCATGCATGAAAATCATGAACAGGTCCGTCTATTCTCTCTCGACTGGCAGACCCTGCGCTCACACCCTACGTTGATACCTTCTAGCAATTTAGACAAGTATGTGCGCTCATCCCGTCTCGCGCTTACAAGTACAAACCATCTTATAGGAAATACAAACTGTTGAGCAACAACAGGATCTAAAGCTCGAAGCTATCCAATCCGAAATGAGAAACTGCCGGGAAATGTTTGAAAAGTTGCAGCTGGAACGCGAGTACGCCTCCTTCGTTTACGCTCTAGTTGTCCTCGGAATGCCCTGACGGTACGATATAGCGTGCTCATGCAGCGTGTCCGTCAGTTGGAAAGTGGGGAGGGTACAGGTTCGAGACCCTCTGCTCTTCCGTTAGGGCTCCCCTCGTCACGGGCAGCCTCTTTTGTTCAAACCGTGCTCGGCGTTCATTACGAGGCTCTGGGACTGCATAATACTCAGGAACGCGTCCGTCCCGTCCGATTGAGCGCGCTGCAGAGAGAGAAGATGATTGGCGATATGAAGGACGACTCTGCATCCGAAAAGGAGCCTAGGAGATCGAGTAAACGACAGAGGCCTGTCAAGCCCGCGCCTAGTGCTCAGGTGACCACGGATGGTCCTGTACTCGAGGACGGCACGATCCCCCTGGTGGCCAAGTCGGGCACTCGGATCCGCCTCAAGCCTATTGTCGCGCCAAAGGGTGAACCAGACGATGAGGGTTCTGTGGATGTGTCTATCAGCGAACTTCAGGCTGGTGACTTGCCTGCTTCGGGTCGTACGGGGATCAAGCGACCTCGTTCGCCTGCGTCTAGTGTGCAGGGACCTTCTAAGCCTGCTAAGAAGAGGAACACTGCTTCTGCTGGGACAAGAAACAAGATCAACATACAGACGATCCCTCGCGCACCTGATGGCACGCCACTGTTACCGATGCAGGTTGGCATGTTCACGCTACGGAACCTCGGACAAATCATCGGCCCTGACGATCTCTCGACCCAAAAGACGTTATACCCTATTGGATACCAATGCGAGCGGTAAGTGGAATC
>KN824283.1:704764-736895 GCA_000827415.1 Serendipita vermifera MAFF 305830 | reverse complement strand
AATCTCCTGTCAAAACCACTGAAGGTAGCTGGATAGAGTCCCAAGATGCGACTCAGGCTGAACCATCCCAAGTCTCGGACCCGACATCGGGCCCGTATGTACCTGAGGCGCTTAGTGCTCCCACCTCCGCCGTCTAATTCCTGTGTTTTATACTTTCTTTATCGTTCTAGGCTTTCTATGGTTACTCTTTTTCTAGACCCTTTTTTGACCTCAATCTAAACGTCATCGTGCAAGTTATTAAGGAGTGGATTTGTTCCCCTGTTTCCGATCGCCTCTGTCTCAAGTTGCCGAGACTAGTCTCCTTTTTGGACCGTGTCTTGTCGTGACAATGAGCAACGTTTTTGACGTTGTAAAGGCAATAGCAAACGACAACGCTTTCGGGCAGGTCTGCTGACAGGCCCGAGCGGCGAATAGCTCTCGAAAGGACTTGCTCGGGCGAGTTTCTTCCCAACGTGAGTAGTATACAGAGCGAACAATGTGCGATATACATGGTTATCTTATGTCCGACGATCGAGAATGAGAGGGAGTGAAGAAAAAGGAAATGTCCAATATCACACGTGTAGTAGTAGATGCTACCCTATCAGTTTGCAACAGCTATGCTATCGACTCTCTTTTCGAAAAAGGCTGCCAGGGTCGATTCGATGGGAAGCCCGGCATTAAGGACGTCGCTGGGAGAGTAACGATGCTCCCTGGGTTTGTATTCACGATAACCCAGGCGTTGAAAGGTTCGGAGGGTGCTGGAAGCTCCCGCGGTAGTGTTGAATGTGACAAACGAAGCACCTCGGAGGGCAGCCTGTCGTTCCATCTCGGTGATGACAGAGAGCCCGATACCGAGTGACCGATAGGCCGGGTATATCCAGAGCGATGTCAACTCGTATCTGTTTGCATCAATCGAAGCGAGAGAGATGTCTTGAGGGTTTGATTTCAGTAGGCAAACCATGGCCACTGGAGGGGTTGGAGGAGGGCTAAAGTCCCATTCGGTTCCAGCGAGTTCTCCGTGTTCCATTGGTGGTGTGTTTAGGATGAAAGAAAGGCTTGCAGGTGAGACGGGGGAAGGACTGGGCGCGGCTGCCCGCGATGAAGGGCTGAGTTGCTGGGGCATGCTTAGATAGACAAACCACATCAATCGATGGCCGCTTTCGATTTCTTGAAGCCATGTTGGGATGCGGTCGTAGTATGTACCACTTGCTAGCCGCATTTGACGCAGCGTACTCAAGTCTTCTTCTCCAAACGGGTACGTTAATTCCCGATAGTAAAGTGTGGGAGAACCAGCATCTGTAAGTACGGAAAACCGTTAGTCGTCGTTTGTGTCGTTACTCGGGCTCTCGGTCGGCCCCCAGAAGGGGTGAAGAGCGGCAAGACTAAGCGCTGGATCTTACTCACCCTTTGAAGCGGCGACAACGACGCGGGAGGTGTCTGGGACGATGACGGTGAGAGGCATTGTCGAGGTAGAATGTTACTGGCTGCGGGAAGGACTTGCTGGGTTTATATACTGACGGCCAAGGGGTAACTATCAAGCCGTTGGCTTCGGGGTTAAGACGAGGGGTGGCCGAAAGAAGGGAATTCATTTGATCATGTTTAGGAAAACACTAATCGCCTCTACATGCTGGGATACAAGCAAGCCCCCAATCAAATCAGAGAAAAGCGCTGAACAGCGTTTAGCACAGAGGCGTATGGGCGCTTGGCTGCTCTGTCACGCCGAAAGGATTCTAAATTTAATATATCTCCCTGGAAATATTATAAAACCAGGACGGAAAAATATAAAAATAAATAAACCCTTTTTCCATCCTCTCGCCTGGGTACTGACCCACGCGGGAAGAGCCATTCGCTAACAGTTGATCATCCCCGCTTCAATGAGAATACTTTCTGTCGCCGAGTGAAACGCATGACGACCAAAAATAATTCTACACTAGCGCTCGGAGATTCAGTGCATGATGCATTGCTGGCGGACAGCGCGGAAATTGACCCCGCCAGGCGATATGAGGAGGAAACTGAAGCTGTACTGAGGCGTAAAGAGCAGCAAATCGATGCTCAAAGTCACAGGAGAAAGTTGTTTGGATGGCTTAGTTATGCCTTTGCAAGGTAAACAATTTAGCAGGTTCAACGTGCAACTTCGAAATTTCTCACCATTTGCTTAGTGAAGTATTCGCCGTGTGTAGTCTCACACTCTTCCTCCCAATATGTTTAGAAGTGAGTTTGGCTTTCTTTTCGTGCGTCGCGTGCGACGAGCGGCCGGGAATCCTGACAATTCGGCGCAGCAATTCGCCCGAGACAACGGATACCTCCTCCCCGATCGTACGGAACGATGTGTTATTGCCACAGATGTCGATTCATTCACACCACCCCCACCCCCTTCGGAGGAGATTAGATGCGCGGTCAAAATCGGCTGGCTTTGGATTGACACCGCCAGTTTTAGTCTCTATGTCTATTCCTTGAGTGTCCTTCTTCAGGCGCTGACGGTCATTTCGATGGGAGGGATCGCCGACCGCGCGGAACATCGCAAACTCCTCCTTCTCTCCTTTGCAATCCTCGGTTCGACGGCCACCATCCTCTTTATTGCTCTCCCGTCTTCTTCTCCTGTCTGGCTATTATGTGCATTCCTGTCAATTTTCGCGATCGTCGCCTTTGGGGCATCTGTCGTTGCCATGAACGCGTACCTGCCGAGTCTCGCGCGTACCGCTTTGGAGGTGCGAGAAAAGGCCGCAATTGTAGAACGGCTGCGGGAAGCAGGTCCATCAACCGAAGCAGAGTTTGACACTGCGGATGCCACCACCGTTCGTGACCCGGTCCTCCAGGGCGCCGTCGAAGCATACAACGAGGCACTATCCAAGTCTACTTCTAGGATCTCGAGTAGGGGTATTGCCCTGGGTTATGGAGCCGGTATTGCCCTCCTTTGTGTCGCTTTGATCCCCGTCACAAAATGGAACGGGTCCACGTTTTCCCTTCGGCTTGCTGTCAGCATGTCCGGCATGTGGTGGGCCGTCTTCACCATCCCTACCGCAATATGGTTACCTGGCGGCGCAATTGGGAGTGGTTTGGGCTGGGAAAGGACGGGAGGACATGGTTTTAGAGGGTGGAGAGATTCTTCGTTCCGCAATCTCGACGACAGTGATGACGAGGATGAGCCAACAGTATGGAGCCAAATCAAGGCTGCTTGGATTCGATTGGGGCAAATGTTGCACCCTAGGGAGATTAGAAAGCTAAGAAATACCTTTTGGTATCTGGGAGCTTGGTTCTTGCTCTCTGATGGTGCGTGTTTCTGCCCTTTCATTCTATACGCTCTTCTGACTCAGTGCAGGCTTCACAACCATTACATCAACTGCTGTTCTCTTTGCCAAAACAACATTAATGTTACCGCCCAAATCCCTCATCGTAATTGGCCTCTTAACGCCAATGGCTGGGATCGCTGGCTCTTTGCTTTGGCCTCGTCTTCAGCACGCTTTCAAGCTATCCAATAAAGCCGTCCTCATCATCCTAGTCCTTCTCGCAAGCCTTGTTCCTGCCTATGGATGCCTAGGATTCCTGCCTATCTTGAAGGGTAGGATTGGTGGACTCACTACTGCTGGAGAGATGTACGGACTTGCAATCTACTTTGGTTAGTTTCCTCTTTCCTCATCGCTAGCGTCTGCTGACCAGAGTAGGGTCTCTATATGGTGCTTTCCAAGCATATGCTCGAGCTTTGTTCGCCGAGCTTATACCCATGGGTGAAGAAGCTCGCTGGTACGGCCTCTTCTCTATCACGGACAAAGTGAGTGTACAGTTACTGCTTGAATACATCAACTAACCATCACCCCAGTCTTCCTCGTTTTTGGGTCCATTATGCGTCGGTCTGATTGCAGATGCGACTGGAAATATTCGATACGCCTTCTTTTTCCTGTTTGGCATGATCCTTGCCGCTGTTCTCCCACTGTTCGCTGTTGATGTCTCACAAGGCCGAGAAGATGCGGAAGCGTATGATATACGGAGTTGAAATGTCTGGTTAATCTTGTTTTGTCTGTTTTGCTATAATACTGTCTCGTTCTCATTTTATTTCATGACCGTCACTCGCTTCGACCTTGGCCATGTCGAGCCTTGCCGAGATTCAGCTTCAGAAGCAGACGGTTGCTCAACTGACTGCGTTATGTCGAGAGTATAAGCTAACTGGTTACTCTAAACTGAAGAAAGCAGCTCTCGTCGAAAAATTGGAGGCGTATCGTTCCAAGCAAGCCATCGTTCCTCCCGCTGCCCCCTCCAATGTCCTTTCAAATCTTGTAAATCCTGCGGAAACATCTTTACAGCGTCCTCCTGAGGCGAGCTCTGGCGTCACAGTTCCTGGTCCTCCACATAGACAGCCTAGCAAGCCCGCTACACCGATCAAGGAAAAAGAAAACAATGACCCGAAGAAGAAAATCGAAGTGCAGCCACAGAAAGCTGGGAATAATGTGCGAGATATGCCCCAGCCACCCATCAACAACTTGCCAGTCGCCGCACCTCCCTCGCATAGCGCCCCAAAGGCGCCACTTCCCTCGAAGGATCCACTCAAACCAAAACCGAATGCCCCTCTCAAAGTCATCCCTGCAAAGCGTCCCACCGGGAAATTATCAGACTCGCTTGCCAGAGCGCCAAAGAAGCGGCTATTAGTCCCGTTGGCCGACATCGGGACACACAGCGCTACAACTAAAGCACGTGGTCCAGACGAGGAACGTGGAAGTACGAGCGCTCTACAGACCCACGACTCGGCAGCCACGCGAGTCTTTCCAAAACCCTTGGCACAAGTTGGTAGCGTCAGCAAGCGCCGCTTCGTCACACTGAAACCGAATCCTCCTGCGATCAAACCGGCATCTGTCTCTGTTCCTGTTGCGCGTCCCCCTCCTCCGGGTATCTTTGAGCTGTATTCCGTTCGGAAAGAGTACACCGTCGCAATTTCCAACATTACGATTCCCCCACCTCTGTCACAACGCAAACGTATCAAAGGGTTGGCTCTCATACTGCGAGATATAAACGATGCAGAGCGACGAGCGTGTTGCCTGGCCAGCCGGACTTTGCGATATGCAGGTAAGGCAGAATTTGCGTCGTGTGTGATCATGACCGGATGTTCTTTTAGCCTATGTCTCTGCGCAGTTTCTGCTTTACGAAGAGTTTCCTGGTCAGCGAACTGATTTGGTGCTAGCTCGTGCTCAGGATTGCTTTACAAATTTGTGGCCATATCTGAAATTCCGAAGGCAAGAGAAACAGAGACTAAAGCAACTCTACCAAACCAGTTTTCTTTCACGCTATGTTCCACGTCCAATGTCTGAAAGAATCTGGGGTAATCCTGACGAGGGGGACGAAGTCGCTTTGGCTCTAAGGTCCTATTGATCTCTTCTCAAAACAAGCACATCTTAATCCAAACACAGGTTTATACTCTCTAAGCTTTGGTTCACCGTCTCGCTGTTTGGAGACTCGGGTAGGCGGTTCTTGGAGGAGTCTGTCCTGTCTTTGGAACGCCTTGCCGGCAACGAGATATGGAAGGTCTCTGTTCTTACGGTCAAACACGTGGTCCAGACCATATTTGTGCTCGGGGATACGGGAGAGGCTATTGGCTATCAGGATCAAGACCAAGACTCGTCTCGGCTGGTTCGTTCAGACTGGAAGCTCTACCTTGATTCGGCAAGTGGTTTGACAAGACAGAATGTTCTGAACAGCCTTCGCTGTGCAAACGAAGAAGAATTTAAGAATGGAATCAGTAGGTCATGGGTACAGAGGACAAAAGGCGAGGGAGAGTTAGGTGCGCTGAAGCGTAAAGTGGCCAGCCGGTATGTGATGGCGTCTGTAGTTGCAAACAGGTATGCCCATTTGCGTACTCTTTGCGGTGCGTATCTCATGTACTCCCAGTGTGAGTGGTCCACAAATGAGCCACCTACAAATGGCGATGCAAACTGCAAGTATTCCATTGGAGGGGACTCGGCCGAACCATACTATCAACTTGTTCTTATCCGAGTGAGTTATACTACTATGTTACACTGGTATAAATCTGACCTTTCCCTCGCAGACACCACCATGTGGAAAGCGTTCACTTTACGTCTACATCTGGGAGGCCGTTCCATCCTGCTATCGCTTCTGTTCAAACTCCCCACCGCGAGTATTTTGTTCTACGAGAGAATGGTTTGCAGATTGGGTGCGAAGAGGACGGCGTGAGTGACACTTGGATGGAGATTCTTAGAGTGACAAGAGATGGCTCTCCCCGGTTTGTAAAGAAATAGATAGTATACTAGAAACTGCTGTGAATAACGATGACGATGGGTCATCGCCACCAGTCATGGTCCTGCCCTTCGCTTGCCGATCCCCACGTCCGACCCAAAAAAATGCGGAATCCTCTCTTTGCCGTAGGACTCGTGCTCCTCGGAGCGTCTCTATCTGTTCATGGACAGAGCACTACTACCGTATGTTTACTCTTTTTAATTATTTATTACAATTAACCAACGGCGCCCCAGTCTGGAACAGCTAGTCCGACGTCTCTACAACTGCTTACAACCATCGGTGTCAGTCCTCCTAATAGCACAGTGTCTGGTTCAGGCAGCGCATCAGCCTCCGGTAGCGCATCAGCCTCTGGCAATAGCACTCGCACGGGAACGGGAACGACGAGTGCAGCAAACGCCACGGCCGTGGTTCCAAATCAGGGAATAAACCCATCAACTGCCGTTCCATCGGAGTTCCCGAGGAATGGTGCACTCGGAAGTGGCCCCGTTGCCGCCCACCTCTTCGTCGCAGCAGCAAGTGTCGCTGCATTTGCGACCCTCTGTCTCTAAACAGAGCTCACTGCGGACAGTTCATTTGTGTGATGACATTCTTTTCTATATATATCACTAGCATATTCTTGCATTAAATAGAGACCCTACACGGACGATTCACTCTCCATAGAATGACCTGAGGTAGCAATTTTCGAGAGCCGTGGTATCACACTGGTACGTCATATAGACCTCTTGCAAAGTTTCCTTCGTCAAAGTATCGCGCACGGACCGTCTTGCCTCCAAAGAACCGTCCGTCCAGATCACGCACGGCTTTCCATGCTCCAGCAGGCCCAGAAAACTGCACAAAGATCCGGACGGTATCAAGTGGATCGACGGGAGGAATGTACGGCATATGAACGAATACACGCTCCACCGTCCCGTGCTTTGAGCATTCTTCGCCTAGCACAGAGTTCAGAAAAGACCTTGTTACCCAGGCAAAAATAGCACGTACCGATTTCACCCTGTAAATCGTCATCCACATCCTCGGGAGCAACCATATTCCTGAGCAGCACGATCCGACTCGATTCGCCAAACTTGAGCAGGTCTGCCCGATTCTTTTCTTCAGCCTGTGCATTCACAATACGCCCCATCCTTGCGCCACCGACGCCCATGCCCCCTGCCATGGGCTTCTTCGGCTTCCCGTCCTCCCCGATGGCGTTCGCATCGCCCTTTTTCTTGCCCGCTTTGCCGGTGGAAGTGGATGACGCAGGCGCAGCTCGTTCGAGCATGATAGGCTCGACGATCCCATCTCCCCTTGCGCCGAGCCCTTGCCCAGCCACATGCCCGTATTTCGCCATCATGCGTTCCGCAAACTTTGCAGGGTCACGGCGGACAGGCTCACTAAGGGATGCGTCAGATCGGGAAAGTGACACGCGATCCAGGGACTCTTACCCGTCCGCTGCACCCTCTGTAGGTGGTGGCGCCGCCGGGGCCGGAGGTGGCTTACTCAACGCGGCGAGCCTGGCTGCTATTGCCGCGGCATTCTTCCGCCGCTCATCAATCTCTGCCTGTGTGAGTGATACAGGCGGTGCTTGCATGGTATTCTCGGGCGATTGAAAGGGTGGATTGCTTTCAAATCCTGCGTCCTCTTGTTGAAATAGGGGCACGGCCGGTGTGAAGCGTGGTGGAGGTGGAGGGACTGAATCTTGGGTTGGAGGGGTGAATGAGGGTGCCATTTGTTGGGCCACTGGATTTGCCTGTGGCGTGAACATTGGCGGGTTCGCGCTTGGTGGCGGCCGTTGGGACATGGCGAGTCGACGAAGGTATGCCTCTTCTCCAGTTTCTGGTTGTGGGAGTGACGGGGCCTGTGGTGCCATGACGGGACTGCTGCCTTGCATTGACGAGTCCTCTGGTTCTGGTCGCCGCATTCCAAGGCCTCTAGGTGCGTCATCGTCTCGTTCAGGAGAATGATACCTAGCTGCTCCAATAAGAAGGGAAGATATTTCGGGGAGAAATCAACGAACCGGTCTTACGACCACGTCGGCCGTCGTCACTGTCGCTTTCGCTGGTATACTCAGAGTGGCTACTGTCTCTACGACGTTTTAGATCCTCTATCCTCCTTATTTCTTCCCTTCGTTTCTCCTCGCGGCTTCTCTTCTTCCAAGCCTTGTATTCGTGATAGTCATTAGGATGGAATGGGTCGTACGGCTCCATTGGATCCCACACCAACTGATTAGCATTGATGTTCTTATTCTATGTTGTTATTTGAATGAGCATCAAACTGAGCAACACGTAAGTGTAATTACTCGCCTTTTTCCTTCGTTTGCCTTCGCCTGGCTTGACAGCACGAAAACCATTCACATCACCGTCAATAACCATAGAAGGTGCCTGGACTTTCTTTGCCCATCCTGAAGCCGGTTCCTGCTCTGTCAGAGGTTGAGCCTGCGACTGGACGGTTTGCGCCGTGGTGGGTAGAGCCGCTGCTTGCAAACTGGCGACGATGACTCCGGGAGGTAAGCGTGATGTTGTCTGTTTTGGCTTGTTCGGTGCTCTTCTGACGGGTGCGAATGCCAGTGCAGCGGACCATTGGGCTGATTGGATCAATGAAAGAAGTTGAGTTCAACGTGATTCACAGATGAAAATGAGATCCCGTAATACCAGTTGAAGATTTAGGCACTTCTGACGACGCTGGGGCTGCTTGTGCCGATACTGGCACTGATGCCGCTGCCCCGGGAACTGGCGTGGCCAGGACAGGGCGCGCTTCGATCACAACTTCTGGAGGTGCAGTAGGAGTTGGGGCCACTGGAGATGGTTGAGGTTGTTCATTAGGAAGAGCTGTGGCTGTCGAAAAGTGGATACCACCATAAAGGCCGCCTGCTCGTTGGGCCATGGAAGAGAATGAGATGTATTACCCCACACAGAATTGGACAAAGTCAGGTATAATATTCCAGAAAATTACGAGTATATGTGTGATGCTTTCTGGGTAGTAAATAATGATGGTACACACGATTTGAATCGTATTCAAAGGACTGGGACAGTGCTCATTCAGATCATGGCAGGCTCAATCTCCAGGCTCCTCTATTTGCAATAAAACCAGTCAGGAAGAGACCCTATCAGTCAACTCTGATCTTGCTCTTGACCTGATTTCCAATCCTTCATCCTGGGGGCTATGTCACTCCTGATACCGTCGAATGAAAGTGACAAGCGTGAGCAAGCACTAAAGGCCGCTCAGAGCCGTATGTCACGCTCTAGGCCTCCTAGAATTCTGCGTATCGAGGAGGCGCACGACAAGGTGGCATTCCTACAGCATGTCAATCGGATCCGCGGGGCAAAGGCTGCTCCAGAGGTAAAGGTCGAACCTTGTGGCACTATTAGCTATCTGACCTGTTTCTTAGGCTTTGAAAAATCTAGAGGTGTGTTATTTAAGGCTGTGTGCCCAGGGCATATGATGGCTGACCCCTGTAAAGTTACTGCATACGATCGCCTCTGATACACTCAAGGCTTATAACGACATGAAACCCGAGCGCAGAGTTAAGCAGTCGAAGGTTCTGGATATTCTCGACTGCGAGGGGTCGCGAGACCTCTTCCTGAAGGTCGGTTTTTGGTGTCCCATTTACTTCTCGATCGTAACTCAGATGTATTTTAGATGGGGTTCAGAAAGCGAACGATCGAAATGCAAGAGTTGTATACCATCGCATCATTTGCGGGACGGCCACAGATTGCCGTGGCAAGTAACATCGGGAAGTAAAGACGAGGATGACTAATTGACTCCATTAATAGGCACTATTGAGTACAGCGATCAGTGTTCTTGAAACTGAGATCGTTCGACTCCGCGAGGAAGAGCAAGCGCGCAAAGACAGGGCAGAAAGGGAACGACTAGCCCCGCTTGGTGCAAAAGAGCAAGCCTTGAGGAACATTGAGGATGATCGCAGGAGGGTTAGGAATAGGGAAAAGGCGCCAGTAGAATCACGATTCACGACGTCTTCGGTCCCGCTGGGAACCAAGTGATATAACAGAGCCAACTGTCGTCTAGTTCGATTAAAAACTGTGTATTAAGGTGTATAATTCAAATAACAGAGCTTGCCAGAAATGCTGCATTTTGATACGTTGGCCGAAAGAGTCAGGTGGAAATCTTGAAAGCTAACTTGACCACCGATGGCCATGGCAATCTCGCCGACACACTCCCGGCCTGGTTTAGCAAGTGAGTTCCTTGTGTTAATGTACCCTTATGTAACAGGGCTCTCATCTGACCAACGATTACACAGTGACGTTTGAAGAACTTAACAAGGCCAAAGTACTCATACTCGACCTTCTGGGATGGGGTCTCAGTCCGGAGAATCTGGTGGAGGCTGGAATATCAAAGGAATGCCTGGTTCCTTGCCTTCGCGAGCTCAAGCTGCGCTTGCCCTCAAACATCGACCTGTCGGATGTTGTTTTGTTCGATCCGCCACCAGATATTAACTCGCCATCAAATTCTCCACTACCACTTGCATCCACTGAAAATGACGTCGGGCAACATAACCGCCACCGGAACACGTATGATGGAGCTGAGATGAACGGCGTCGTTTCCGCGAGCCCCCAGCGGGAGGGTCGTAGACCAAGTGGAAATTACAAGCGTGGTGGTCCACCAGAGATGGGGGCGTCAACGTACCCAGGCCCTACGGCGCCAACCGAACGAACTGGAACATCGTTATTGGACAGACTCCTCCCTATGGCCGAGAGGGAGGGGGGTCATAATGTCCCTCCAAATGCCAGCATTGATAAAGGGGACAGTCACATGCATGCCTCTTCGGCGGACACCATCGACGCGTTCTCGATCCGTCCCGGTGTCCCCTTCATGCCACCGAGAGGGCCAAGAAAACAGGGGAAAAATACCCAAGGTGGTAGATCGGCACCAGTGGGCCGAAGGAAGGTTCAGGGTCATGCTGTAAGTCATTTGTCCCCGTATGCCACACTTGGTACTCAAGCCACCTCCTTGTTCCGCGTCATAGTCGAAAGAAGACCTCAACTAACCATTTTGTGGTCTACACCAGCCACGTCCTTTGTCCTGATCAGTGTATGTGAACAGACCACCGGCCTCGTTATCGTGGCTGTTCCCTCAATCGCGTCTTGCCCGCAACTCTCGTCATAGCTTCTCCCCCGCCCGATTAATCCCAACCGCCTCGGCTCACTCGCTCTCTTTCTTTTTATTGCTTGATGTATTCTTTTCATACATTGTATTTGCCCGCGTACCATTAGATGTGAATCGGTGAGACGGGCCTGATGCGAGGTGTGATGACATTTTGAGATGGCGTCTCAATCCGAAGCAAGCGATTGAACGAAAGGGGTAAGAATGCCACCTCGAGAAGATGGAATCGGGGCAATAGATCACAAAAAGCAACATAAACTGTATAGGGAGAATGACGGACAATCATAGACCCGTTCAAGACTTAAGGTTCCTATCATACAAAATCATGAGGAAATCTCGAGCAAATGTCCAGATTTCTAGTCCACGTAGGAAGAGCAACGACAAAGCAAGCATGGAGGAGGGGACAAAGCAGCAAGTTAAAGCAAATACAACGGGCGGGCCCATACGAATGGACAGACGCCTCGGGACGGGATTACGAGCAGATAAAGGCTCCCAGAGCGTCATCTAGATAACCAGAGACGGGTCGAGCATATCTATTTTTTAATTTTTTTTCTTCTAGCGCTCCGACTTTGTGCGCTTCAGTCCAGGTAAGTACGGACTATAGTGCGTCGTGCCAGAATGGCCGCGCGACCTGGCTCTATCGTTGCTGAGAGCATACGTGCTTCCATCGCTATAGGTATCCTTGTACAAACTGCGATGACTTGAAGAGCGAGTGTCTATGCTCGCTGGCGATGAAGAGGCGCTGCTCGTGTGTCCTCTGTGAGCCGTCGACGCCCGCGAGGGAGGTGTGTTATTTCTTTCAGAGCCTCTCAGAGACCGTAGAGAACCGGTACTGTCATTCGAGATTGGCATTATGTCGGGCGAGCGCGTAAAGTCATAACCCCCTGTATAGCTGGTTGCGCCGCCGTCGATGGTTCGGCGATGATATATTGGCGAACCCATCAAACTATTCGATCTAGGTCGGCTTCCTGGCGTCAAGATCTGTGGAACGATAAAGTCGTAGCTATCGGACGAATTCCTCGAGTGCGTCTGCCTCCCGTGTACAGAAGGCATTACAATCGGCCAATTTGGATCATACGCTGCTATACCCGATTCCAAGTATGCTCCAAAGGGGTCCAGGCTCGACTGTCTACCCCTCAAGAATTGACTCGCTCCTGTGCGTCGCTTCACCTGCGTAATTACTCCGTCCAGGCCTTTTCCTGTGAAACTACGGGCGACACGAAGTCGACGTTCGGTCTCTGCGGCATCTGTGCGCGAAAATACTGGCCGCGCGTGCGTGTGCGGGCTCGGGAGGGGCTGGTGGGCGGCCGGTGGCGGGGAACCGGACGAGGAGGCCGCCGACGACCAAGAAGCGGAAGAAGACGGTGCAGATGACATAAATGCGTGGCTTGGGGGGTCTTTTTGGTACAGCCGCTGATAGAGGACGAAGAACAAGTCTCGAAGACCGGAATCGTGCCCTGCTAGGACGGAAACGGCCTCTGAACGCCTGGACCAGTAGGCAAATTGCGTATTTGACCATTGACAGAGCGCCAAGACGCTCGCGCGCGTCACATGCACAACACCGCCCGGCGCTGGAGAATACCGATGCGACTCCGCCTTGGTGGGGTGATAGGGATTTGGAACATAATTTCGGAGAACTTCTTTGACGACTTCAACCTATAAACAAAAGCCCAAAAAAATTGGGGAGGGCCTGGATTAGGGGACGCTCTCCTTGGTCAACTGTTAACGAACAAACTTGCCTTGACAAGAAACGCGATTGCGCAAGGAGAAGTACCCCCATGAAGAACACCATCTTCTTGTTCCGGAAAGCTGGCGGAGGAAAACGTCCTGGGCCTTTGTTTCTGAGCGCCGCTCCCGCCCGCCTCGTTGCCTCGGGTCCTCGCGCTACTTCCAGCGGCGTCTTTATCTTTGCGCTCACAAAGTTTTGAGGAAAAGATTCTCCATTTTCTAGAGCCTAGCACTGACTTGAGAAACCCCGCGACATGGGGATCCACACTTGCGGGGATTGCTGCTGGGGGCTATAGCAGTTGAGTTAGATCGGGTAACACGAGGCAGAGAGTAGCGAGATCAAGATGCCCTATCAACCGCGAGAAGGAGGGAGCAAGATATGAACGGAAAACGTACATCCTCAACGTCCGAGTCCGAGTGTTCCCTGTCCGACAAAGGTTGTGGCGCTAAGTCTGGCGATCGTGCAGGGGCAGAAGGATTCGCGGAGGCTTCAATCTGATCAAGCGGAGAAGAATTATCATTGGAGAGCAATCTGGTGATATCCATGGCGAGACTGAGGATGAAGGAGGACGCAAGATGGATACTATTAAAGCACACCACAGCTACGAAGCTGGCAGGCTGCCTCGCGGACAGAGCAAGACCAACAGCGAATGCTTAATCGAGAACCCGGCGCAGGTGTCCGAGTTTTGATAATAGAGAACTTCTGTGTTTGGGCCGGGTGGGAGGAGGGGTGTCCCGAGATGAATTCCAGGCAGGGCAAAAGCTCAAGTCTTACTCTCGACCAGGCCTCTTCTATGATGACCGCAAAACGCTCTACGTATTATGGAGCGACAAATTCGGTCAGACGAGCCCATTCTTTCCGCCAGATACGAGGAGCAGCAGGCGCAACCCGTGGCCGACCTCGAGGTGATGGAGACAAGGTAACTGGATTGAGAATATGATCTCCATTAGACAGAGGAAGATCGGTGAGGCCTCGTTGCCCAATTTTTTTCCCTTCTTTTTATTACCCGTTCCGACGCTTCAGGGCCGCTGTCTCAAAATGTATAGGCGCATCTGTCGGGAATTACCCGTTAGTCCAGATTGTTATGATCGAATTGAATATTCTTTTATTTAACCAGCGGTTTGTCGGTTTTTATTTTGAGAGAATTTTGAAAATGGGGGTTTGATGGTCAAGCTCTATCAGCAGCCAATTAGTGACGACAACCTTGCTAGTTTACTTGTTCGACCCTTTGATTTCCGTTTCTGATTCTACTCTCGTTTTAAAGCCATGTCGAACAATTTTGAGGACCAAAACGCCTCTTCGACACAATCTAAAGCTACGAATGATCGGCTCGATATCGATACTCAGACTCAGAACGTCGGGAGGGACAGATCTACGAGGTGCTGGACCAGTTTCTGACCATCAAAGCCTAAATTCTTGGCTAATATGTCCTTAATTCGTCAGTGATGCTTATTTCCCGCCTACCGTTCCTCCGTCGTCACCCTTGGGAGCGGCCGCTGTCCCATTCGCGCTCCCAGCTCCGTTCACGGGCGAAGGCGACACGTCCTTTTCACGATCCATAGACGCAGTTCTAGCAACTCAGACTGAGCGTGAAGTTGCCGAAGAGTGCGTTACTTTTTATTTGAGAATCCCTGAACGCCACCCTGTCATCTGTATCCTCCACCTCTGCCCTCGTGCATGATCCCCAAAAAACCATTCTTCACAGCGCCTTATTCCACATGATCGAATCAATTAATTATATTTCTCGATCGTCGGTTTGTTTCTAACGCATTGCCTTTGTGTTTCCATTGATCAGGAACCGGAAGACCGCTGCCTTGTCAAAACGGGCCTCCAACGTCCTCAAGTTGACGCAAGAAAAGCAAAATTTGGAACAGGAACTCAAGGCGATGGCAGATAGACTGGAGGAGATTGAGAGAAGGGCCCAGGAATTGAAGGCGCGAGGAGACAACGGCACACCTCCCGACCAGGCCACACCGCTTCCTACGCCTCCTGTCGACTCTTGACGGATAAAAGCCCACGATCACCGGCCTTTACCGTCCATGTTTTTTCTCACATCAGGGCCCAGGGACCCGACGAAGGCCCAGAACGACGGGAAAAGCGTCATCTCTCGTTTTTTTGTGTAAACGTATAGTACCAACTCTGCAGATCGAATACAGAACCATTCAGATTGCAACTCATTCCTACCACAGAAGCACACAATATGCCCGTATCTGGTTAGCACATGACCTTCCAGTGCTCGATTACATTCGACGCCTTGCTGAGAAGGCGTGTTGAGTCTATACCTGCCCTCCCCAAAGCACGACAAAGCCGCAATTCCAATACCTAAGTCTCGACCCCATCTTATCGGTATCTCAGATTACAATTGGGGGGGATGGGATGGGGTGGGAAGACTTTTGGGTCTTTTGACCCCATACAGCCCTTTTTCTCTTATAATAACCTGCAGGAGAATCAACTGAGCGGTAAATTTCTCTCCCTGCCGTTATTTTCGGTACATGTCGATTGAGATCGCGTCTTTTGCGGCTCAGGGAACCTTAGGCTCAACGTTCGCCTATGCGCAAACCCTGGCGTATGCACTGGGGTGGCTATAGACATTTGCACACCATCACGTATTTAAAAAAAGGAATACGGCATCGTTGTGATTGGTTGAGAAGGTTTAAAAGAAGTATCTCGGCTTCCCAGTTCCCTTCTACAAATGAGCAAGTTTTGCTTTGTGAGAAGCCATTAGAACCAAAAATCCCAATAACAACAAAACAAGCGCCGATGCAGCGTTTTGCGAAGCCCTCGGCAGACTTGGCATTGCTACACCGCAGTTCCGCTTGCGGCCACGAAGGCCGGAATTTGGTGGGTGCTGCATCGCTTAGTGCGCCACTATCACTTCTTGCTCTCTACCACTTCCTCTGTATCCTTTGGAAAGAGAGTAGCATACCCTTTGAAACATTTCTTGAGCCGGATTACGAACGAAACCGCAATATTTGACCCGCCCGGGCATCGCGAACCCAGCTTCATAAGTCAAAGCACACTATATTTTACATCACCAATTAGCTTCAAGACTCGTGCAATGGAGTATCCCCCTTCGAGCCGCACCCCAGGCGTTCCAAAGCAGTATCCCATGAACCCGTCAGTGGCTCAAATCAGACGACGGAGACTGCGACTTTTGTGGTCCTATCTTCCAGACTGGTGAGTATCGTTTCCTCCGTTGCCTTGGAGTGCGTCGCTCGGCGACCGGCTTGTGGTGCTTGCTTGTTTTGCCATGTGTGCACGCGACCGGAATTGCTTTGGCTCATTTAACCCGGAAAATGCTGACGATCGTCAAGGATTCTTTGTATAGGTCTCACGTCAGTTTATCCATTTATTAACGGGTAGAATGCCCACTGAAACCTACTCTTCAGGGGTGCCTTTTACGCTCTCGATTATGTCGACGGCTTTGAGCGAGAATTCGACCTGACGGATACAAGCATCCAACATTCATTTACCGCACATGAACGCGTTCCGGTGGGTTTCTATAGATAATTAGCGCGCAAGGTGTGCAGGCCCATTGATGCTCTTTCCAGAATCTCTACCTCCTAATTTATGTGGTTGCCGCGCCACTCGTGATTTTACCCATTATCAACATTATTACGATACGGTACGTTCTTCATCTCGTCTTTTTCTGCTTCGTCTGATGACATGGACTGCCCTCTTACCTGCTCTTGCCCCCATCCTTTGCCTCGCTCATCCTTTCCTTCCACTGCTCTGCTCGGGCCCATAGATCGTGGTGGGATTGGCACAATAGCGTTCTTGGACGTAAGTGATCAACAAAAGAGTATGGCGTCCCGTTGACCAGTCGACAGTCATCCTCTCGCTCTCCCTCACCGGAGCAGTCTCTCAGGTCGTCAAAGTACTTGTTGGAAGACCTCGTCCGGATCTTATCGCTCGTTGTCTGCCCGCACCAGGGTCGGCAAATGGTCCCGTCTTTGGATTGGTTACCTCAGCGATTTGCACCCAGAAAGACGTGTTTACCATGCGGGACGGGTTTAGAAGCTTTCCCAGTGCACACTCCAGTCGTACGTGTGATTTTTTTGATGATATCCCATTGATTGACATGGCTGCAGTTTCTTTTGCGGGACTGGGGTTCCTTTCTTTTTACCTGGCCGGAAAGCTCCACCTTTTCGTATGTAGGATTCATAACGAGCTTCTTACCTATTTATTCATTATCGACAGGATGAGCGTGGATACACAGGAAAGGCATGGGTGTCATTAACACCGTTCGTTGGAGCGGCCGTAATCGCCATATCTAGAACTATGGATTATAGGCATCACCCAACTGGTATATTCCTCCTCTTCTGCGCAGCAAAGCAATTGCCTAACTCCTTGTTAGATGTCATGACTGGTTCCACATTGGGCCTCGTATTCGCCTTTTTCGCATATCGACAGTACTACCCAAGCCTTAGCAGCACATTGAGCCATCGCCCGTATTCCCCACGTATCCCATCCCTGAAAGTCACGGGCCCGGTTGTAGACGTCGAACGAGGACGTACCAGTCCGGCTTCTGACTTATCCACCGACCATGAGACACTTGGAGCACCTGCACCCGGGAAAGATTCATCCCGAACCCCGTATCATCATGCATCCCCTTCGACGACGCACCTTGTTCCACCTGCTCAGCCATATGCTCAACGACCCAGTATGCAGCAGAATCATGGAAAGGACTCCTTTGAGATGGATACAACAAGTATTGATGGGACTGTACACCGTCCCAGACAGGATCTGGAACAAGTGTGGCAGCGGGGTGGAGAAACAAGTGGACAGCATTGAATTTTATTTCATAAATGTAGTTTTTTATTTTCTGCGAAACATACACTCCTTTATATGCCCACATTTTGTGATAAGTGTTCCGTCTTAAGGGAGGCAGGTGCGACCTGGTCTAAACGGCCGCCACATTCTCCATCTCCAATAATGGCCCCGTCCAAAAGGAAGAAGGCCACGAATTCAGCGAGTCAGGCTGCGGTGGCAGATGCACCGATGGAGACAGCCTCGGGGAAAGAAACTGCCGAAGAGGAAGAACTTAAATGTCCAGGCTGTTCGGAGAATGACAGCCCTGACCAGAACAAGGACACCTGGATCTGCTGTGATGCATGTAAGACCTGGTATCACTGGGGAAAATGCGCAGGGATAGATCAAGACGCGAATTCAGGCGAAGCGGTTACTTTGGAGCAGGTGGACAAATGGTATGTAGACGCTGGAAACAACGCTACAAACAACCTCAGAAAAAATTAATTGAAAACTGACTATTTCATGACAGGTTCTGCAAATCTTGTACAGAATTGGACCCTTCACGCGTCATGACGTTCAAGCCGCCCCCGCGAAAATCTGGGCGGAAAAAAATCGAGGCTTCGTCTAATACTGATACGCCTATGGTCGACGCCACACAACCGGTGGAAGGTGCAGCGTCGGTGTCCGCAACGGGACCAGGTTCGTCTGCCACACCAGCTCCGGCAGGGAATGGAACTCTAGAAGTCAACAAGTGGATTGCGATCGCCGAATCAAAGAAATATGCCCCAGACAACTTTAGGCGCATGAACGGGTCTGATATCGGGCTCGAGTGGATCTTGAGGGACGAAAGCGCGATGAAGGAGCCGATTGTGGTGGAGAATCCAGAAGGTCTGGGGATGAAAATGCCTGCGAAGGAAACGACTGTTCGGGATATTGCAAATGAGATTGGGCCGGACACGCATGTTGAAGTGATCGGTGAGTGATGTGGGTGGTGGTTTTGTATTGTCTTATCTAATACCTCCCGTGAATTTAGACGTCCTCTCACAGTCTAATTCGCCAGGATGGACACTCGGGAAATGGGCCGACTATTATCATTCGCCTTCTCACGAGCGGGACAGGATTCGCAATGTGATATCTCTTGAGGTTTCTGGAACGCCTTTGGGGCAACGCATTCTTCCTCCGCGTTTGGTTCGTGAACTGGATTGGGTGGAGAAACATTGGCCGCACAACAAGAAGCAACTCGGCCATTATCCCAAGGTCCAGCTTTACTGCCTGATGAGTGTTTCCCAGTGTTGGACAGTAAGTGATTCCTTCTTTTTTATGGAAGCCTGCTTACTTGAATTTGGTAGGACTGGCATATCGATTTTGCAGGCTCGTCTGTGTATTATCACATCTTGCATGGGTCCAAAGTATTCTACTTTATCAAACCCACGTCTGCAAATCTAGCAGCGTATGAGCATTGGTACGTAGAGCTATAGCAGACGTCGCACATATCACCGACTTTTGATTCAGGATAGGCACTGATATCCAGAATCATACTTGGCTCGGGGACATGGTAGATGAGGTAGTACGCGTAGAACTCACTGCTGGAAACACTATGATCATCCCTACTGGTTGGATTCACGCTGTCGTGAGTAACGAGCACGATACACTCCGTAATTGTACTGAAAACCCTCAGTACACACCCGGCGACACGCTTGTGTTCGGAGGAAACTTTTTGCACTCGTTGAATATGAAAACACGTGAGTAAATATGTTAGCTCTACGACTCTTGATCTGACTTGAATCAAGAATTACGTGTCAGAGACATAGAAATTCGGACTAAAGTTCCCAAAAAGTTTCGTTTCCCTCTGTTTACAAAGTGCGTACATTTCTGGTTCAATCTAGTTGGTTCTCATCGTATTACAGGTTATGCTGGTACGTCGGCGAGCGGTACTGTAGGGACCTCAAATCCAAAGAAGAGTTCTCCCCACGAATTCTCAAATCTCTGGATGCCCTCGCGGGCTTCCTTGTGTCGGAAGCACGCACGATTGAGCGAGGATCTGAAGTCGCGAAAAAGGAGGCCCGCGAAAACGTACCCGCTGATCGTGTCAAGGACGCCTCGCTACTCGCTCGCGAGCTTCGCTGGCGCGTGCGCAGTGCAGCTGGTGTCGATTCGGACGTGGAACTTGGAGGCGATGATGATGATATCATTGTGCCAATCAAGCGAGACCCAAATGCTCCACGAGATGCGGGGAGGAAAAGGAGGCGGGATGACACTTCTGGTCCACTGTTTAAGAACTGGCAACGACCCGAATGGAGTAGTGTTGAGAACACACCCCTTCGCGAGTCACACGATACACTTAGAGTCGAGGAGGACGCTCAAGGAGATGCGGCTTGGATCTCTCAAGCGGGTGTGAAGGGAGACGTGATGCGCAGCTCGAAGAGCAATGGGACCACCAAGTTCAGAAAATTGGAGCACGGAGCGATCGAAAGATACTCTGTCGTTCGAACTATGGAGTACATTACTCCGAGTGGCAATGCAGAGTCGCTTAAGAAGGAGCCTTTGTAGAGTATTTTCTTGGACCTGTATTCTTGTCTTCCACTATGTTCTATATACCTCTCATTTCTTGGATCTTCAGACAGTCGTTGAGTATAGGTCATAAACTTGAACCCTGCCTCCACCATGCTTGTCAATTATGGGAGCGATAGTGACAGCAGCGATGAAGAAAATGTGTCGCAACCCCAGCCTGTAGCCAAAAAATCTCAAGAACAAACCGTGAAGGCTGCTCCCAAAGCGAGTAGCTCGCCGGCCCTTCCACTTCCAAAGCCACGAAGGCGCGACGGTCCACTCAAGATTACCCTGGAAGCTCCCAAGAGAGCTGCAGAAGATGAAGAGCCGTTTGATGTACGACCAGCTAAAAAGGCGAAACTAGAAGGAGCCGGAGGATCGTCCTTGCTCGGAATGTTACCACCTCCAAAGAACAAAACCCCCGTGGCACCAAAGAAAGCTGCTGTGACAGAAATCAAGCCGACTTTTGCTGTTGAAGAGCTGTTTGAAGATGGAAAGGATGGCAATGACGAAGAAATGCCGGCTCCCGCATCTTCCTTGTCCTTGATCCCGCCTTCGCGGCTGGCAAAGGGGAAGGAGAAGGCCGCACCCGTCGTCGAGCCGCTAGTGGACTTTTTCTCTCTTGGTGGGTAATGCTATCTTTGCTCGGCATTGACTTATGGTATGTAGAAACGACAACCAACAACCCGAAGCCACCCATGGGTCAGATTTCCGAGGAATCGGAGTTCTTTATACCAATCAAGTCGGCAGCTCCGGCTGTCAAGGAGTTTGTACCACCAGTGCCAACGCCAAATGACGAGTATCCAGGGTACTATCAGCTTCCCAACAAGCAATGGGCAATGCATGACCCAGCATACTACAACTCCGTCGCAAAGGCTTGGAATCAAACATCTGTCGAAGAAGAAATGCGTCGCCGTGCTGGTCCTGCGGAGAGGGTGCGAAAGCAGTGGGAAGGCGACGAAGCTGACCTTCAGCAAGTCAACGCCATGGATGAAGCTAGTCGAGCTATTGCGGAGATTGAGAGTACAAAATCAATCACTGCCGAGACATTGCGTGCTGGTCCAACTGCTCCTAATATGAAGATGACGGTGAGTCCCCAAGCTAAACCTGTTGGTGCACTGCAGCTCATGATTTCACAGGCTGCACGATCTTCTACTCGGGCCAAATCAAGACATCAGCTTTCCACTCTGCTTACGGATGCTTATTCCCGTCGTGCAGAAATTGAGGACAAGATTGCCATGGTACGTCTAGGATTATCTCACCAAACTCTCTACTTACCCATATTCATAGTCCAAGCGCAACCGCAAGGAATCTGGCAATAAGTATGGTAAGCATTTGCCCAATACTTCGTTTAGCCCTGTTCTAATTATCGCGATATTCAGGATTCTAGGAACCATTTTTCGATTCTCTGGACCACTATATGATAATTATTTGTATTTTAGCCATCTATGTAATTTGTTGTCGTGTTCTACTACGGCCACGCTGCGCTTAGAGGCTGTATCCCTAAACTTCGCCCAAGACCACGATGGTCGAGAAACTGAAAAGTCGGTATTTGCGCTGGATAGAACGAGCTATTACTGACATTGGATCGTATCAGCTGTTATATTTCTCTCATTCTTTCTGGCGGTGGGCTTCCTGCTCATCATCCTCTCCTGCGCCCTCTTCGCAAACTGGCTACCGCTTTTAGTTGGTACGGCTCATCTTCAAAATTTGCATATATTGTCTCATGGCTCATCATCTCTCTAGCGCTAACCTTTGTGCTGGCGCCAGTGCCAAATGCGCTATTCGCACACTGCGGGTCTGAGGATTTCTCCAGCGAATACGAGACAAGTCCCGCTATCGATCTCGGACGCTTCATCACCTCTGTCGTCGTCGTCACTGGATTCGCATTCCCCTTGATCCTCCAACATGCCGAAGTCATCAAGCCAGCGGCTAGCTATATGAGCATTGTTGGTGGTGGTCTTGTATATGGTACTATCCTCGCATATTCTGCCGTGTTCAAACAGGACTCCGAGGAGTTCTGATATCACTCTAGGCACCCTTCGCTAGTTGTACGTCTTTGGATATTCTCTAAAACCCGATTCGTGTTCCAAATGCTACAGTGAATTCCGGATAAGGATACAGGTGATTGCGAAAGATTCCCTTCACAGCTCGCGAACAATCACTTTGAGCTCTCCTTCGCCTGCCCGAGACTGCTCGCCCAATACGCGAACCTCTCCAACAAACTCAAATTGACCCTCTGCAACGAAGCAAATGGGTATGTCGAAGGTTTTTGCTTGCTGGCCTTCAACACGTCCCAACGAGATATCTGTGAGGTTTCCCTCTACATGAAAGTGGTCCATTGGTGTCGCAAACAGCGAGAGAATTAGTACTTGCGAGGCCGCTAGAGACTCCTCAGTATATGCGAATATGTCAGGAAAAGATACGCACGAGTAGCATTGCGAACACGGCATCGTAATGCATAAAAATGCGTTGGCAGCGGATAGACTTTGCCATTGATCGGGGGGATTGCGTTACCATCTCCTTCGGTATCGTCCTCTGGAAACTTGACTAGTTCCAGAATAACCCGCACTGGGTCCGTTTTGAGGTTTTGCATCATAGGGGATGTTAGCCTTTGGCCGCGTAGTGATAATTCGCCATGACGCGTTCCCCCAGGCTACAAATGGTAAGCCATATGGCGGTTTAAACAATCGCGCAGCGTACCTCTTTCCACCGCGCAGTCACCGAGTTGAAGAGTTCTTCACGGTACCAGAACAGTTCTCTTTGAATGCCTTGCTCAACGCTGCCCGGACCGACTTTGGAAACGACGAATTGACGATCAGAGAGCGTAGGAACAGGTTCAGTGAGCTTGGAGCTTGAGAGGCATAGCCTCCTAATAGGTAGTGTGATACTAAAACCACGCGTTAGATTCCCAAACCACAGAACGAGAACTATACTCACCGTGAAGTAGAGCCTGGAGGTACGAGTCGAGAACATGACACCTGCTCTGTACCTTCCTGGTTGCGCTCGAAATGCACTTCGAAGGGAAGTGTATACGCATTCCTTACGTCGACAGTGAACAAACACCAATCCCCTTCGCTATCTACTTCCAACAAATGGCTTCTCGAATTCGTGTCAGAATCGTAGCTCTCATCCTCGGGCGGTAGCGTCACGATTGGCGAAAAGGGAAGTATGTCCATCGAATAGCATTCGAGAGTGTGATTCACGGTGACCAAAACCGGATATAAAACTTGTCGGGTATGGAAAAAGTTTGAACCCGCATCGGCTCGGGTATTCGCATACGCAATTTGCATGGTCCCGCTCACGCTAGATCCAGGGCTATCAGCATGTAGCCTTTGTTTGAGTTTGATTCTCTTACCAGCCTACTTTTCCCAAACAAGAAATGGTGAGTGTTGCTTTCTGGCCGGGTTTCACTTCCTGTGGCTCTCCTTTTCGGTCCCAGCTAAAGACGGGTCGTCTGAGAAGACTAAATTCTGTCTCGTAAACCTCTGAGACTGATAAATCGCCATCGTTCAACGCTTGCTGCATCGGCGCTATCGTCGAGTCTTCAAACGTTAGACGAATGAAATCGATCGGAAGAAGGGAGACATTCTCCACAGTGAGGCGTATCGTTGTCCTGGCGGTATACGGTACTAAGTGACGAGCGGAGTAAAAGGTAAATGGTACATACGATTCGCCATCATACATCATCACTGCGCCGTGTGTCAGCGATGTCCGCCTGATTCTGAGCAGTGGCTGCTCAGGCACAACCTTGCACTCGATGAAGCGGGTAGGAGCAGGCTCCTTTGGTGCCACTGCTGCTGTGGCAGCAGCAGCAATGCTAAGCCGGTTCTTCTCCTTTTCAGTAGGCCGAGCGTTCAGTCCAGTGAGTTTGAAACGATCGAGTTCTGCTTCCTTCATGCTCCTTCGCTTCTCTATTTTGGCTTCCTCTTCGTCTGTCGAAAGCGGCAGGAGGAACTCTCTTGTTTCGCAGCCAGCAGTTTGAACGAAGCATCCGCGGATAGTAAGAGTCCCAGGTACTTCGGCAGTACCAGACAAACGCACAGGACAGAAACTATTTGGTGGGATGGTGACAGATACAGGCTGAGCTTGAAAAGTAGCGCCAGATGTACTGTCAAGTCGGTTAGACAGAAAGGGGAACAAAAAGTAAGAAAGTCTACCTTAACGAAATATTGGTGAGTTCCAAGTCGAATAAAAAGGGATTTTGTAGAGTCAAGATAAACTCTACTGGCTCTTTTTGCACGAGCAGTGTCTGTGGACAAGGTACCTAAGCCAGACAATCTCATTCAGAGTGGTAGGAGCTTACCTGTGCCGTTTTAGACGCTCGAAGCCGGGGATTATAAATGAAAGGGTCTCGTGGTCCCACCAATGGGCCAGCTACGGTACCCCTCGGGTCCAAATCTGCCTTGGGATGCTCCACGGGAATACGGGAAAATGGAAGCCTTGCGACGACTAGTCAATATGTGTTTGATAAACAAAGCTAACCTCTTACGCGACAATCTCGATGCTGACTACTGGCCTTCCTGACCAGTACTCCAGAATGATATATTCTCCACGACGTTGTGAGACTTGGATTGCGTTTCTTGCTGCGATGTAGAGAGAATATTGCTCGGGTGCACCCAAGTGAGAGTATAATGTCCGCAGAGAGGAGAGTGAAAACTGTGCGAGTGATGGCAGCTCTTGAAGAAGGTCAGTAATTCTTGCTTGAATATGGCTAACGCGCTTACCAGGTAATGATTCAGCCACGGCAAGAGCTTCCCGCACAACTCCCAGTTGTAGCTCCGACCAGCCGTACGTAGGCTGCTTTGCAAAGTCGATGCTCTCAGCCTCCATCTCCCAGGTTTCATCTCTTTCTTCTCCCTGCGCAGCATCTTCTTTTAGCCGCGTAGCCTTCAAGTTTACTCCATAAATGGAGCAGATATATGTCACGAGCCGCAGAATCCCCTGATTTCCCTCTGTGATTTGGTGCTCTCTCACAGTGACGTGCGCGCTTGCCGCTATATCGGACAAATTAGAATCATTGACGCCCAATCTTGCAGCGTTTTGTTCCCTCTTCTCCTCTCTTCCGAGCACCACCAGGTCCATGATGACTGAAACGAGCTCGCGCAGGACATAAACCTCTTTGCGACGAAAGCCCAAGCACGAGTATATGCCTGCAAGGGCAGAGAAGAGTCGAATACGATCGTGCGGTTGTAAGTGTAGGATCCACGCGCCGTGTGCTTGTGCGGCCACGTTTGCGATCTGCGTGCGACTTATCGTCGTCATACTGGTCATACGCCACTTTTTGGAAAGAGGTGGTGGTTCTGGGTTGAAGGATGGCGGGAGCGCAGGAGTGAGCATTGCCAGAAATGCCATAGGACCCCAACCATTTGAGCTCCAGATGGAAAAGAGGAAATGGGAGTATCGAAGGACACAGGATGTGTACAAGAGGACTAGAATGGGGTAGTCGTTGCTTCCGTCTGGTAGTGGTGCTTTGAAATACATGTGGATTGCCATGCTCATGCGATCGGAAATGTCTGACCACGGGTCACGTAGGCTATTTGTAGATATAGATGCTTGCTGTTTAACATTTAGTTGGTGCACTGGTATCTATGTAACTAGTGGACTTACCAAGCCCATACTACCGGCCCACGCTTCTAGTACAGCCACAGTTGAGAGACCTTCTAATACAGAAGCATGCCAAACGGGATCAGGGAGTGATTTGAAAAGGCTAATGGCGTCGTTGTAGCTGGTTTAGAGTCAGGCACTTGTTTGAAGATTAAACGAAGCGAATTACCACGACGTAGCATCACTTAAACGACCTGCCAATAGATATAGGTCACCAAGAATTTTGTAAAAACGGGCATTGGGAGGACTGCTTCCGTTGATCATCGATTGGCGTTTCATTGCGTTGGATAGCAATGTTGAATTACGGCTTGTGGTTGAAGTTGCACTGCTCGAGGACCTTGAAAGCATGCTTTGTGGTCTTGGGGAGACAGAAGAATCTCGCGAGCTAGCGTGGGTGGGCGAAGAGTGGGTGGAGAGAGATGTTCGCTTGCTCTCAAGGGATCCTCTTGGCGAATCAATACGTATTGTTAGTTCTTGTGGATGATCTTGTTCAGGATCGATTGGATAGACTGGAAATAGAGACGAGTGCAAAATCTCCCATCCGCGTGGGGTATCCAGGCCTCTGCTCTGTATCGTGTCAGTAATTAGATAGGGTAATGACTTCCTTTTACCATTGAAGAGAAGCTGGCGAGTATCTGGGAACAAAATCCAGCCAGTAGCATTCCGATGTGGCCTGAAGTCTTGTTTCCCAGAACGCTTGGTATGACTTCAACGCCGCTTTCTTCCGCACTTAGCTGAAGTGGGTCATCACTGTCCTCGAACGCGAAACAGCTGCGCGCCAAAGGGTAAGGGGAATTGTATGGATACAAGTGCTTGACTTTGCGGACGAAATCTGCCTGGACGAGTGAGAGCGATGTTGAAGAGTTACAGGCAGTGATTCCTATGACTCCGATGGGGAACAGAGAGGGCCTAAAGAGGGCTAAAGAGTGATGCCATATGGGTGGCGGATGGGTAGTGTAAGTGAGGTATAGGCTGCCAACCGAAGGCGTCGACGGCATAAAACGCGCTTTCAGAGAAATAGTATTAGTAAATCAAACAATTCCTTCGACGCTGGACCCACTGCGATCATCGTAGCGAGCTGGGGGGATGTCTGCCAGTGGGATGTCTTGAAAGGTACGAAGGATGGTGGACCATTTATCGAATACCGGCTTTGATATGGGACCAACGGGAATAATAATAATTTTGAGATGCGCGAGGGATGCAAACGCATTTGTTTCCATTTATCTTCCGAATTTATTGCCAAAGTGTACGGGTCGAAAACCTGGACACGTCTACGATATACCAATGGTTAGCCAATCGCCCAGGAATCACTCCAAGGCTATAATGTTGACATTATCTCGTTTAGGGACTCAGCGACAAGGCTCTCGGTGGGCTCATGCTGCTCACAGCGGCATTTGTATTTTCATATTATACCATATGGGCGTTGATTCTGGTGAAACACGATCATTATCATGCTAAATCAGTTGCTCATACTATTTCTAGCCTCTACTTCCAATAGACTCTGGCTTGCATGAAAAGTTCCCCGCCCGAGAGTGGGCCGTCAAGCTTCCAGCGGCCATCTTACTCGTCGGACTTACTGCAATCGGTGGATTCTTAGGGATGGTCATGTTGAAGGAAGCTCAAAAGCAGAAAGCCAAACGAGCTGGCAAGTCTGCCTAACGTTGGTGTACATATTACTATATCGTACGTATGGTCTAAATCATCTCATGCGCGCGGTCTAAACGACTCTATAGCTGCTACTTATGTCTCTTCCACTTATTGTTATTCTGAATTTCAGCCCTTGACGCGAATATGTTTGACATGGCGAACTCTTGGCTAGTCAGTCAGTTGTCAAGATAATCAACCCGACTATTGTCAGTCCACACGCGCCGAGTCTCCTCAATCGGATGCCCATTTGCCGTCTCGATATGTCTAGGAAGAAAAAAAGCTCCGTTGCTTCTTACCGTCTGGTCTTAACCCCGGAATGAGAGCGCTGAATAACAAGGCACTTAGGTCCAGGATACCCCTTGCGTGCGTGGACCAAAGGTATCAGTAGGTTACGGGAAACCATGCAGCATACCTTCTACCTCACGGAAGAAGCTCCCATTGGGGAAAATGTTGGATTTGTTTAGGGTCCTCTGCCTCATTCTCGTAACTGGACTGAAAAAAGTGATCATTGACAACGGGGCAAACATTTCCAATCTCTGGTGCTCGTTGGAATGGCTGTCTGCATCAAATCCAAACCTCGGTCAACCTAATTGAACCCAAGGAACTCAGCCTGGCCTTGTCGAAATGCTCGCGCATCGATATCGTCACCAAGATTGCCGCCAGTTATTTCACGAGCGGTAAGATGATCACATTGTGCCAAGACTGTCGAGAGGGCATGGGAAGAGATCAGACAGAACACTGGCGTTGCTGGCTATATTACGAACTTTGCGCATAGTATTGTGCTTTACCATCTTATTCCTATCGAGACTAATTGCATTTATTCCTCAAGACCCCCAATAGAACATCCACTTGATGTTAGTACTAGATCGGAGCAGGGGGATTTGCGGTGGAACCCATTACCCGCTTCCATTTATAAAGGTGCTCTTATGGGTGGTCTTCTGCTTCTTATTTGAATCGCTTCTGAGTGCGACGACTTACTATTGAATGGCCATGAAAAAGCCTACGTAGCATGCACGTTAACTCGATTCGCGATAGGATTTGTGAACTAAGCATGCCTTACAAGGATAGATAGAATGCTTGAAGTAACAGGTAGGAACACAAAAGTCCCAAATGGATCCATATCCAGGTGCGACGTGGAGGGACTTTATCCTCATCCTCATCGATATAATCATGAAGAAGGGCCCTAGCCTCTTGGTAGCTTGGATATAGTGGATGAGTATTGCCTCCAGCCTCATTAATGGCAATTTCTGCAACATCAAGTAGGAGAGGGACCTGAGAGGAGATTTGAGGGGACCAGCTAGCAACAGACAACTTGATTATAGCCTTTATTGCGGTTACATGCCGCACATTCAGCACTTCTGTAGCAAGTCGAAGTACGTCGTTCTGTACCTTTACGACTTGGTCCCACTTTTTCATACTAATGAGGATAAGTCCAAGGCTAGTTAATGCGGTAATGGTGTCCGGATGACGTTCCCCTCCAATTTCTCTTCTCAGGCGAAGTACGTACCTGCTCCTGAAGCGGCAGCGCGTCACCCAATCGACCCAGGACGCAATACGAGGCTGCCAGGCTGTTTGATGCATCTACGGTATGAAAATGACGCTCGCCGAACCTGTCCTTCATTAGGCGAAGGACCTCTTCCTTGAGCAGCAGCGCGTCATCTACTCGACCCAGCTGGCCGTTTATGATTGCCAAACCGTCTAATGCGCTGATAGTATCATCTATTGTGTGGAGGGTCGAAGGGTTAAAGGGAGCTGGCAGATACGCACCGCGTCCACGAGGCGGCTGGTGGCCTGACTCTGGCTTTGCGGCCTAATCACCATTTAATTACTTACAGGAGCGAGAAATGGTGTTAATCACGCTTAGGTGATTATTAATTGGCATCATCTGTAATCCAGCCATGATTGCGGTCAATTTCCTCCTTCGTTGATTGTGTCGACCCATGCTTTTTTTGGCTCCAAACATCGCCCAATGAATATCCTCACGGTCTAGAAGCTCTAGACATGGTTTCTTGGTTTAGTTGCAATCATTCAACGTGTACCTAAATCCACTTCCTCTGTGAACTTGAACCAAACCAACCATACGCATGGACGAGGAAGTCTTGAATAAATTAGACCCTGGTACATATGCACGCATCTCATCTACAAAACATAGATAATAACGCGTTCCTTCATCGGTTCCATTAGAGGATGAAACGCTCTTGAACAAAACGATCAATACGGGTGAAGTAACGTATATAACTCCAAATTGTCGCGTCTACCAAATAATTGAGATATTCATAATCTAGGGATTGGCCACATCTTCGCCAGGTGCTTCAATCGCGAGTCAAAGCCGTGCGTACGTCCATAATGCACAGCGGCAGGCAAGACCTAACCTCTATACATGCCTTCTCATCGACACTATAGAATGTTGCCGAATTTATTCGCAGAGGGCCCGATCCACTCCTCCCTCGGTCAGACCAACCAGCTACCCCTGAAGGTCGCGTCTTTCCGCCCTTTAAACCTCGTCGTACGAATCCGCAACGAGGACCTACACAAACTCTTCCCAGTGAGATGACCGAGCAGCAAGCCAACGAATTTGTGGAGAATATTGTTGGGATGATCGAAGGTTTTGACGAGTAAGCGATACTCTTTACTCGCCAAAATCTCGTTTCTACAACCTAAAGTACTCTGATTACCATAGGGCGGCGCCATTTACAATCAAACGCGTTTGCGAACTCGCATTGCTTCCACGAAACCACTACCGTACTGTTGGCAAGTATCTACGAGGCCTCGAACGAACACTTCTCGTAACATCTTCCCCAAATACATTCGCCGTCTCTCCTGCTATCTCCCCTACCCAGTCGGTTTACGCTTCTCTGGGTATGGAAGGCGTCCTGAAGACCATAAACACGCCTATATTCACACCAATTGCCTTTTTACATGATGACGCACGTCGCAGGTCACAATCGCGCAGCCCACCAGCATCTCCAGTACGGCTGCACAATGCACTTGCTCTGGGAGACGCCGCTAGTGCGCCAGCAGACGAACCGAAAGGGCTTGGATTGGTGGATGAACTGGATACGCCTGCTCCTGGTCATATGGCGAGCGAGCCGACGCCTTTGACAGCGACCACTACTCCGGTTTCGAGTGAGCCGCCTAGTCCGGCGGTAGGGGCGAAGACTCTGGAACAACGGTTTGTAAAGTCTTCAGGGGGTGGTGAGGAAGGAAAGAAAGAGGGAGAGGAAGGAAAGAATGAAGATGCGGAAGTAGAGAGCATGGTGCTCAGCGAAGATCCACAATAACATGGATTTGTAGACAAATGCATAAAGACAAATAAAGTGGATGATCAAGAAGACTCTGAACGAAGCGACATTGTCACGAGATAGCTGCTGATTCCTTCTGGTGTAAGAATCCCTGCGTCCGTGAACAACAGTGTGATATATTCTGGTGGTGTATAATCGACTTCAGGATTTCTGCCAGCTTGGCCAACGGGCATGACGTTGCTCATGGAGTTTGTAGACATGGTTGTATCCAATGGAGGATGTCTTTGGGCCGCGAAAAGTAGATTTGGAATACTATCCGTTGTTCGTAGCACAGGGTGATGTCTGCGAGGTGTACCAGGTAGTGGTGAATTGGAACCGGATGTGGGTGGGGTGGAAACGAGATCAAACGAAAGGATGTGGTCGTTGTGTGTCGGCAGGTCATATTGAGAAAGGGGGAACAATCGAGTCCATTTATAACTACATGCATGCCGTTATTAAAGCCAGCTGTCATTTCGACTGTCACATACCTCTCTGCTAAGACGTGTACGGGTTTGTTGAATGCCTTGGCTATCATTGCCATTTGACAGGATCCAACTGCGTTCACTATACCACCACTCTCAACGACGGCTTCACACCCAACCATGATCATATCGACCTTGTCCATAGCGTAAGCCACAGCAGAGTCCAGAATGATGGTGCACGGTATTCCGGCTTTGGTCAAAAGCTCGTGTGTCCGCATTCCCAGTCCTCGTGGTCGCGTTTCGGTCACATATACAGAGATACGTCTCCCTTTGCGATGTGAGAGGAGGAACGCATTGACGACGACACGCGAGTAGCCATGCGTAAGGATCTAAAGATAATAAGTAACACTTCTCTGCTTTGCACGAGGACCTTACCACTGAATCATCCTTGATGAATGCATCCACGTTGTCCGCAATTGTATCCTTCACTTGCTTGGTGTTCTGGGCATATTCTCGTACAGCGGCTATGATATGACTCTTGAACCCTTCAAAGTCCTATCTCCTTTGGGTTAAATAGAACGAAGCTTGGGATCGAGCTGTATACTTGCCTGACCAAAGTCTCGTAGCGACGAGATAAATTGGTAAAAGACGTCACATCCTGCGGATAAAGATACGGAATTATGAGAATAGTGTCGTTTCAATTTCGTTGCTGCATCCTTGACGGCCTCCATAAGCTCGAACATGGTCGCTACTACAAATCGTTGTCCGAGTCAGTGGGTGGCATTCGATCCTCCTCATCTGTAACACACTTTCTGTCTGCGCAATCA